>JAUEPU010000125.1:0-145786 GCA_030435615.1 Armillaria luteobubalina
AACAACAACACGGGTAATTTCCGACAGCCTATGAAAGCTGTACATCACCGGCGACTCGGAAATAAATGCAACAGGGTCCACATGGTAATTCAAGGGCAGAGGGTAGAGATTTAGTTCTAATCATTCAAGAGTGATAGGATGGTCCAAAATTGGGGGAAGAACAATGTGAAAGGCCAGATAAGACTGTACAGAATAGAAGCGAACGTTTGTCGAATGAATTCCGTACGGGAAGTGGGCACTCCGCTGGCCCCGAGTTTCCGTGAATGGGACTTCATCTGAACAAGTTGCCAAGCTAGAACTACGACATCTGAGCGGCTCGACATACTGGACGAAGGCGCTGACATTTCATTGGCTGCAGTCACTATAGATACGAGAAAAACGAACAGGCGGAGTTGAGTTTGCCGTAAATGCAAGAGTTTCTTTGGTGACAAGAGCTTTGCAATCCATGGCACTATCATGAGAAGTAAGAAAAAAAACCCTAACCCCGACGATCGTTATCAGATGTGAAGTGTCAAGCACAAGAGAAGGAAAACTAGATAAAGGGATGAGCGCCACGAACCAAATCATGTTAAGAGAGGACGTAAAAAAACTGCCAGTCAGGTACAGTTTAGTCAATCTATCGACGGAGGGCAAGAGCTCGCTGGATTGAGAAAACCCAGAATTCCTCTATTCTGCAGGAGTATCCCCTACTTCACGGACAGGTGGCGGAGGAGCGGTAGCAAAGACAAGCCTAGTACCAGAGTAGACGCGTTCACCGTGCAGCCAAGGCCTAAGAACGCTCCGATCTAACCCGAATAGCCCTGGACGGCAAAAGATATTCCGAAAAGCAGCGAGAAACCTCTCCAGTCGAGGCGCTACGCATTGTGAGTTAGACAAGACGTAAGCATGTCGACGTCGCCAGAATTCAATGGCCAGTGCGATCCTGTGCCTGGCTAGGTAGCTTCTCTGACGGCAACAATCACGGACGTGTCCAAAGGTCATACAGTTGCACAGGCGCCGCGCTCTTGGATGCCCTTTACATCAGAACCTCCAGGAAAGAGCACATTGCCAAGATAAACTTGGTACGGCGAGGGCTCATGGATGATACTGGAGCGGCTGTCCTTTAATCCTGTAGGATACATTAGCGTAACAATATGATGGATAATCGTATCGTAGATGATACATCATAACTAAGTGAAGTTGTTGTATACAGATAAAGGGCCTGAAAGAATGCCGCTGGATTTAATGCATGCAGACCAAAGTAAAGGGAGAAAAGGACGCCCAAGCGCCGTCAAGTCGGTTCCTAAGATGAGGTGCGCGTTGTTACATGCTCGCGCCGACTTGAATTCGAGGTCAAGACCGTCCAGTACGAGCTCGGCCTTCAAAAATATATAGCAACTGGGATCGCCCCGGGTTCTAGATTAAGGCGAATCAAGCTGTACACCACTGGCGGTCCCAGACTGCAACAGGTTCCGACGCTGACGCCACCCACGCGTACTTGATGGAAGAAAAAAAGGAAAAAGATTCCAAATTCCGATTCGGACTTGGTACCACGAGTTACCTAATTCGACGGGTATCAAGTTCTACCTGGGCTTCTGTCATGGTTGGTGCTCAGGCTGCCCTATTGAATGCAAGCTGTAGGGGTGACCAAGACAATCGTTGCCGATACTCGCAGACGTATGGATCAATCCGTGTTCAACGGCTTCAACCGCAGTCCTAGTGACTCATGAAGCCTATACCGGCCGACGGTTGTCCAAGGCGGCTGTACTACCTTATCGCTTTCTCATCTCTTGGCTTTGGTTACGCCGGGAATAAGGAGGCAGAGAGGTAAAGAGATATGTATCTTTTTTACAAGCAACTCATTTTTTTTATTCGAAGAAGATCGCCAGCCTCTGGGTTAAGCAGCAACCTAGTATGATAAAGAACCAATTACTTGGTTATTCTACATGGCTGACTGTCATTAGTATGACAGCAATGTAGACGACGTCTCTCGATACTAGCTTTTGCAGGAGAATAACCATTTTCTATGTTGATGGCGACAAAGTTGACTGACCTCCCACTTGGGTACCAGATTTTTGGCACTAGGTCGGCGTAATTCGCTGGTTCTCGTCCATTCGTCCAACCGTGTGTGCTATAACCAAGGCATATCGCGGAAATCGTAGCTGCTAAAACTGAGCCAATGTATGCCACATCTGCTCCTTTCTTCCGTCCAATCCGATAATATTTCTTTCAGAACTATGGCACCCTGGAGTCTGGACGACAAGAGCTTATGCGTACTGCTACCTTGGTCCTGCCAGTGCCAGTGTTCGTTGCTTGTTCGATCTTTGAGAAGGTTTAAATTTTATTCTTTCTCGAGGGAGTACGTGGCATTAACACCTCTTCGTGCTGACCTACTGCAGTAGATACTCGCCCGGTGAAGAGAAAGCCTTAGATACTCGAGAATTCATCCCTTCATCTACTCCCGCACGGCTGCTTTCTTCCGCTGCACAGCCCCAACGAGCGGAACATGTCGATCCCGACGTCATTTTCAATATCTAGGTGCGGCATTCAAACAAAATCGGAATTGGTCATATTTTCACCCTCATGACCCCGCTAGTGGCTCCTCCGGATCAAGGCTCAAACGTTCAAGGGACATCTGTGGTTGACTAGGTTTGACTCTGTGAGAAAAGATAAAGACGCTGCTTGGAATTCCAGTTCTTCCGAAAGCTCTTGGCCAGTGAAATTTTAGCTGTATGCTATTATAGTGTCAGAAATTTCCCCCCCCACGAGTAGAACACTGAACTCAGTCGGAACCAAGTTGAAACAGAGCACGTACAAAGCGCACATGCTGCTGGTGGCGGGTCTTCTATAAAAGGAATTCCGCTGAGTCCCGCCGGAGACGGTCGACTCGGCATCCCTCGGGTAAACATGGGACATTTGACTCCTGGAGTTGTATTATGTATGGCACAATGTAGGAGATTGACCATGCATCTGTGGGTAATTGAGTAGCAGAGCCGGGCGATCCGACTCGGGCGCCCTGATAAAAAAATTCAGTATTGCGGTCTGTGCACTTGACAGCGCAGACACTGACAGCACGCCACCGGGCCCACAGAATGAATCTTTCGTTTCCTTGATAAATCCTCGATCCTCCGGTACACTGGTCCTCTCTAAATTCCGCGGCCGACGGATGGATCCAGAACGCAGGCTTTCCGCTCTGGAACACAATAATTACGGTCAGAACGATTCAACAAACTCTGAGAGTCACTCCCCGACTTTTATTTAGTCCTGTTCACTACCTTCGACACAGCTTGAATGTACTTGGAAAAATGGGCCACAATGTGATGTTTAGTTTGATTGGGTGTGCAACTTATGTTAGTTGCATAACTCTCCTCTGTAACATTGAAGCGTCGACCTCAGTCAGAAGAGCGTTGGCGATCAGACCCCAGAGTTGGTCACCTAACAACACAGGTACTTATGATTATCATTTGATAGGGAGGTTTTCTTTCCATATTATATGCACACTGACTCCGATACATGAGTAGATGGATAGCTTCGTGTCATTGTTGCTGCGGCGTTCATGATCTATCAGATATCACAAACACGAACCGAGATTCAAGAGCCTTCTCAAACTTCACGCCCGACGTAAGTCTTTCATGCCCTGTCAGTAAAATGATACCATCTAATTGATCTGTCACTAGTCGACTATCTATGTACACCCTCTCCGACATTGTACACTTCTGAATGGCGGACCTTTTGTTAGAATCTAGCAATCCGGCATCATGCTGATGTTGCTAATTAAGGAAAAAGGAGGAAAAGCATGGAAAGTTCTAGTAAATAGTCTTCTAGTACTTAAGCAGGTACTGAAGTGTACATCCTCACGCGTTTTGTTATGGATATGGGGGTCTCTTCCGGTTCGAGTATGAGTCAACACATGCTTACTCTCGGGCTTCTCGGTGTTGACCTTCGCTTACCAGTATTTTCTCTTATCTTCTCTATTCTTCTTGTAGATACTAGAATACTACGGAAAATTGTAGAATATTAATGACTCAAAGACTCTAGTATATAAACACTGCCTGTATTACTTAGAAAGTAATCTATTTTCAATACTCTTCAATGTCCACTTAACTGTGTGATCTAAGCTTCTTTGATCGGTTACGCCTAGCGCTTGCCATTCAATTGCTTCCTGACTATGCCTAGCACTTGTCAGAAACTCTGTTAGTTACGCCTAGCGCTTGCTGACACCCGTTAACTACGCCTAGCGCTTGTTAGCACCCTTTTCAGATCCCTCTTGGTGGTTGGTACTCGGCTTACGGACATCCTCGCTCATAACTTGGGTTTTACTTGAGTATTCATTATTTCATATACTACTCGAACTACCCTAATTCTTAACACGTTTGAAGGTCTCAGCCAAGCACATACTGGGAAGGAAGTGATCTCCCGTTTTACAACGTCCTTCGAGGTCTAGATCTAATATGCAGGTTATATTCTCCACCTTAATCACTGAGCCATTAACACTTTCTCCGTGATAAGATAGAGAATTACACGACAAACCCAGATTCTGTTAGCTTTTCTGTGCGCATTTATTAAGATAACATGCAACATACTTTCAAGGATTCGACCAAGAGTCGGATAAAGTTGAAGACCATAAATGACCCACGAACTTGGAGAAATACAGGAACAGTCTTCAGTCGAATCTGAGATGAACATGGCTGCAAAGGTCGAAGTAGAATCATCACTATTCTGCAACAGCGGACGGTATTTGTGTCAAATAGAGATTGTCGAGAGATTCGATAGACGCTTACTGTCGGCTTACTCGTGTAACCTTTAATTGTAGCTGCAATGATGGTCAGTATTCAATAGCGCGATCATTGCCTCACTTTAGATTATATTTTCCCTCAGATGCACCTCAGTCTTTTACACCCACGTCGAGTAAAGACTGAGATCGTCGTTCTTTGACAGAAATTGATGACAGCTTGCTTGTACCATGAGGTCGCGACACTGTATAAGTCGAAATCAGCGCTACTCTGGTATGCGCAGGCAGTGCGAACTCGGAACAATGCAGCACATCAATGATGCGGAGGGCGCTTAGCGTATCTCTGGAACGCCGCGCCGTCAATATCGAGAATGCAATAGCAGTTACAAACTTCACATATCGTCGAAACGTATCAAGGCTCAGGTATTCAGGACACCAAAGGAAACATGGAAAATAACGGCTCAGCGTTTTAGCAAGAGAAGGATATGCTCGGTGTACTCCGAGTGTGACCTTGCGCGCTTGAAATGGTCCGGAAATCGAAGCACCGATATGTGAATTCAATCGCACTTTCGACTTATAAATTTAGCGCGCGTTTGCCGTCAACCGCAAAAATCGGATATCGATTGTGCATCAGCTTTGTATCGTTCTCTACATGACTCACCCATCGATACCGGTAGACGCCATTGAATGTATTGCTTACCCGATGATGTATTGATATTGTACGTCCGAGATGCAAGGTATTTCCATCCTTTGAAGATCCCGAGGCTCCGAGATTCTATTCCAGTTGGTTTCCGTAGGTCAATGATGGCATTGAGTTATTTATGTCATGGTATTGTAAGGCAAGTCGAATATGCCCATCTCTGAAATTGTGAACCTCAGTACGAATGATGATACAGGAAATTCTTATAATCGAAAAGCCATTATTTCCTCCAGAAAAAAGGAACGAAGATCCGCAATACGCGGAGAAGAATGCATCTACCAGCGATCACCATCTTTTGGCCTCTCAACATCTTGTTTCGGGGATTCTGAGCTCCCGCTGGTACTTGGACGAATGCTCATCTCCTTCTCACCCTCGATATTATTATACTTGTCTTTGTTTACGATCCGTCGTCTGATCACCATCATTCCAGACACGATTCCGAAAATAATAATATACCCCACGGCGATACCAGCGATGTACGCCACAAGGAAAGACCCTTGTTGCCGAGGATCAAGGAAGTTGTACGCTGTAGCGAAAGGGTTAGCATGACGTGAGGAAATCTTGCCGGAAACAGAGTAAGTGGACCCAAATTTATAACGACATTGTCTCGCTCGCACGCAATGACGAGCCTCGGTAAGATAAATAAGCAAACACGTACTGTAGAACCTTTGCGTCGCGTAGGTTATGTACGCCACTCCGAGATAACCTCCCAACAACACGAGATTGGCCAGCATGAAAATTAGCGGAGGGGGCGGAGCATTGGTGAGGAGAACCTCAAACAAAGCGTACGCAGAGTTGAGGGCGTGCACGGAAATGTTGTTCCAGGTGTTGAAAACGGAAGAGAACGTGCTTGAGGATGACAGCAAAACCCAAAACGTGATGGTGACCACAAATGCTAGTAAATTGTCAGCAACGGACCGTAAACCGATAGAGTTAACTCACGGAACGTCACGACGGTTGAGTGGAGCCATACGTGGAGGAACTGCAATGTCTTTGCGAACGGCCAGGTCCAGAGGAGATATGTGTTGTTCCGTGCGTACACCAACGTCTGCACGCCGGATGCAAAGAAATACGAGCAGAGTCCAATGTAGGTGAGATGTGTGAAATAGGAGAAGTAGCTGTGTGGGCGTCAGTTGCCAGGACAAAATTGCGAGGAGAAAAGGAAGAAACGCACCCGTCTATATCATGTGAAACTACGCCCGCCCATACGACAGATATTAGGAGAGTTACAAGGGCATAAACCGCAAGCAGGAGACGAACTGAGGCGAGAACGATTGGACGGCGAAGAATAGGGACGGACGACGAAACATATGTGAGACTGGGATCAAAGGGCGAGGAGAAGAATTCGAGGGGGTGCCAGCGCGTCCTCATCGAAGCAAAGGTAATAATGATTGCAAGAACGAGATTTGGTCTCCAGGTTCTCAATTTCGAATTTGAACCTGATTCTTGCAATCTGTTGAGTGCTTGCTTATGTGCGCGGCGCGTCAGCAAGCAATCTGACCCCTTTGTCGGTGGTTGGCGTTGAGACGATAGGTTGACTGGTAGACGCCGACGAGAGGGGGAAGAAGGAAAGAAAGAAGGACGGACGGACAGAACCGCACGCGATCTTGATATAGATGATCAGGAGCTGTGCACGTGGAGTTTCGTTATTGCGTATTTTTAATTTATCCCCCGTCCCGAGCGTCGTTACAATGTTCTTCTGCGATATGCGTCGTCAGCGGCGGTGCAAAGATCGCCGTGATGCAGTCGAGCATGGGGGGATCGTTTAGCCATCGACATGAAAGCGAATTTTTCATGACGACAGTTTTATCCTCCATCCACATCTTAAGAATTGATTAAATGATGGTTGTCCCTGGCGCGTGATACGTGTAGTATCCCTTCGAGAAGGACTTCAGTCCATGCGGGTCCGAGACAAGCTCAAAAACCGTGGCATCTGTCAGTCCTGCTCGACTGAGGCCAGAGAAGTCTCTTTCAATCGATTCTCTCTGGACGGATCATGGTTAAGTTGCTTCTGTGCGGGAACAGAGCGACAAAAGAAGTGTCTGTTGTTAAAGATAATAGATATTCCAGCGCTCCGGTCAGAGGAATCAGATGGCGCGATAGTCCGGGATCAGTTATATTCATATGCTGCGCATGTGAGGTGAGGACGGATGGATTTGAATTGCGACGTTCTAGTCAGAATGAAGACTAGGTCAGTAGTTAGGACTTCGCCGACTTATCGAAATGTTGACCAGAACGTATGGGCGTGTGATAGATCCTGCTAGAGAAGTTCATTTCTGATGACAGCCTCCTAGCTTCTTCGAAGGAGAACCTTACGCCTCGTTGCAATCGACCACAAGATAGCAGGAGAATTTTGGATAGTATGGAAGGACACCTTGGATCATGTTTAACCTTTAGTCTAAGCTTGCTTCAGAAGCGCCAGAGGGGACCCCTTCGCAATGGCGTATGGCAATGCTAGGGAAACCACAGGACGTGCTTGCGGGGATGGGGTGACATTGCCGGTGAATAAATGGCTAGCTTGGAAGGAACAACAGCTGAAATGTATTGGTAGCATAGTTGACCGCAGATCTACGAATACTGTGCATGCCGGCAAGTTTGCAAAAGGCTGTTGAGCAAGGTTAGATAGACGCAAATCTTTGGAAAGGAACGTAAATTACCAATGACGCAAAACCGAATGTCGCCTTCGGACAAACAAGATACTGGGTTACCGATATATGTATCACGAGAAAGTGAAGATTCTTTTCCTCTTTCACTAACAGGAAGATTCACTCCTCGTCGCTCGACGCAAACGAAGGAACGGGTGAACATTTCGAAACCGCAGGAAGGCAAACAAGCGTGATGGTGTTGAATCTTTCTAACCAGAGACTCGGCTAGTCAGGGCAGTAAATGGAGGAGTAAAATAGTACATGCGGCTGAGAGATGGCTCTTTCAATTTGTGGAAAGAGAGATAATCGCGATCATTCAGGATACCGTTCCAAACATTCAAATGATTGCCGAAGATTCTGGCAGAGTCTGAGTTTATCCAATATGTAATCTTGCATATGGCCAGGCTGATTTTACATGCAATTTCGTAGGAACATCCGACAGGTATCCTGTGGAGGCAAGAGACTCTATTGAGCACTGGCTGCAGCAAACATCGACGATGGCGACTGCTTGGAGCATACGCAACCGATGCCACGGTGTAAGGAGCTGGTGGAATTCATTAGGACATGGACAAAGAAATACCAATAGTCATGAACGTACTACTTTGCCTAGATGGGTGTCGATTATCCTTCTACCACCCAACCCTGCGGACAACACTTGTCATATACAACATCAATATGATGCCGACACATCGACAAGCTGGCAGGGCGCATCAGAAGAGGTAAATAGGCACAGACTGCAAGAACGCACCTCTTGCTCGCCAAAGCGCTGAGGTCTGTAAATCCATCACTCGGTACTAACTCAAAATCCTGCTTCATGACAGGGCCCTCAGTCTGCATTGAGACCGACGAGAAAAAAGGGATATTGGCCTTTGCAGCGGGCTGACCGTCTACGTGTCAAGAATGTGAATTAAAGTAGGTAAAAGCTAACGCACCGATGTATCTGAATTAAATTCCGAAGCCAATTCTGGACCCTTCGACGTTGCACCCTTTGTTCATGCCAATAGTCGACGGACTGCCTTGTTGTGCCTTTGAACGTAAATTTGGAAGTTCAATACACGAAAAGCTGTACCAGCCTTTTACAGGATCTCTCTGAGCTGGAACATTGTTCGCAGGGTAAGATGGGAGAGCTCAATGAGCGCACTATTGGGATACTATCAGCATCGATATGTGATAGAGATAACACAGCAAGGTGACGCGCCGTTCGATCCCGTTCGTTCGCCAGCTTGCACCTTGCGAAATCTATTCTCAAACGCTAGACTGTTCTTCCTCACTGAAACGTTCGACGTCGGAACTGAAGCGTGCAGAAGGGCAGGATAGAACAAGAAGGACTGAATGCCAAGTGGTAGTATTGGTACTGACACAAAGTCCCAACAAGGAACGGCCGAGTCGTCACGTCGGAATTTTGTAATTCACACGTGGCCTGGCTCTATGGCCTACTATCATGGCCCTTCATGGGATCTCTGCAACATGTGCCTACCAGCGTTTCCTCCATTAAAAAATGACGAGACTAGGCGGTGACCGTGGGATAGGAATACAGGCGCTTAAGAATGCGCCTTACACGCGTTCTCCACTCTGACTTTGACTCTCATGCCTTCTGTTCGCACCCTCCAGGACAACGAGGACAACAGCCATTCATCAGCGTCTGACGACTCTGAAGGCGAAGCCCGTCCAGAAACTCCCCATGTCTCCCAGGATAATGGTCCAGAGGCCGAGATTTGGACGTCTTATTCCCAGCGTCGACTACGCAAGTCGAGGCGCAGGACAATGGGTATGGAGCGTGCTGAATATATCGTCAAAGGTCTGTCTATTCTTCGCTTCCACCGGTCAATCCCCTCATGAACAGTCCAGGGAACGACCCATTCGACTACGAGCAGAAATTCCCAGAGGATAAGCGGTACGAGGAGATGGGTCCAACAGCCAGGGTGTGGAGAACCTACCTCGAAGAATGCGCTCCATTTGATAGTGAAATGGTGGAAGGGTGGAGAGACGGGCTCGATGTTCTCCTCGTCTTCGTGAGTGCAATTGTTCAGAAATTGATAAGTCCTTTGCTGACAGAAGAAAAGGCTGGTCTCTTCTCGGCAGTGGTTACAACTTTCGTCGCTCAAACATCGCAAAGCCTCCAAGTTGACTACGGCCAGGTTACTGCCTCGCTTTTGATCGAACTCATCAACGTCCAACGCTCCGCCTCTAACGGCTCCCTCGTAAATGATGTCCCTCGCTCAGACCTCACCTTTCGTCCCTCGACGTCGGACTCATGGGTCAATGGCTTGTGGTTCACAAGTCTATCACTGAGTCTTACGACTGCATTATTCGCTGTTTTGACAAAGCAGTGGATTCACCAGTACATGTCCGTCCCATCAGGAACACCGCAGGACAGATGCCGTGTACGTCAATTCCGATACATGGGTCTCCAGCAATGGCGTGTGGCCTTCATTATTGGGCTACTGCCTGTCCTCATGAGCTCATCGCTAGCTGTCTTTCTTGTGGGTTTAGTCCTTTTCATTGTTCCATTACGCGTGCCGATTGCAGGCATTGTCGGAGCAATTACTTTCATATCATTTCTCGCCTACATCGTCACCAATTTCCTTCCTATCCTATACCCTTCATGCCCCTACAAGACTCCGCTATCGCAATACATATTCCCTCTCTACACCTATGTCTTGCACAATGGCCTTTTCAACTGGCTCATATCTCCGATCTCCAAACTCTGGGCACAGCCGTCCCGTACATCAATATCGAAGGCCCCTACCGTTCGCACACTAAGGGAGGCTGAGCGTATGGCTGTAACGCGTAGTGCGGATGAAACCGACGTGCAAGCACTGGCTTGGCTCATCGATATGTCGTCCAACCCCAGTGTGCGGGACATCGTGTTAGAGTCAACAAGCGCTTTGTCCCTCAAGTCTGCGGAATCTCTGAAGTGTCGTATAGCGCGTATCTCGTCCGAATGTTCTACGGCTCTATCTACCCTTGGTTCCAGCCAAGACGTCTCTGCGCATGAAAGTAAAATGGATCGCCTTCTTCGAGCCCACCTCCGCTTCACAGACTCGTTCTATTTCGAGACAATGCCGCGACCTGTGAAGGGGCGTTTCTCCCCTGGCATTTATGCTGACCTTCTGTCTATACAGACAGATTGTCGAAAGGAAATCCGAGAACTGGTCATATCCAATCTGAGAGCCTTACCCGATTATCCGACAGCTCTTCGCTTACAGCCCATAGTCTGGGCATACCTACTTCAGAAACTCCTCCCATCTGGTCGCGATAACCTGGAAGTGATGCAGTTACTGTTCACCAAGATCCCGCTGTTCTATTGGTGTGCCCATTTCAACCCCCCCATCCATCTCATCGAGCGTAAAGAGATGAGAATTCCTGATGAAGATGGAGTCGCGACTACCCTTCAGATGGCGATTCAAGGAGGCTTGTACCTATATGTCGCTGAGGTCATACTCCCAGCTCACATGCGTATTGAGCCCACCATTTTTCTCCAGAACGACGTTCACTCTCTGGATCCGCAGCTTCGTCTTCTCTTGAGCATGGCCGGCTCGCCCTCTATACGAAACATGACAATCCCTGCCTATTCCTTTTTGGACAGTTTGTTCGGCAGGATTCTGCGAGGCATTGGCGACTACCTAGGTGTCAGCTCTCATGACAATAACCTACTGCCTGCCGTCGCCTTAGACACCAATCGTCATGCTGTCCTAAAATTGTTATATGATCTGATCTTGTCGGCTGAATTTGACGATACTGTAACCCACCGTGATCAGATCTTTGTCCTAACAATCTTTTTCCGGGTTCTCGATTTTCAATTCCCTCCTCCACCGTTCCTTGCCAAGGGCTGGTGCACACCACAACTGGCAATCAAATTCGTCCAAATTGCCTTTGAGGATGTTTCACAGACATCGCTCTACCATGAGGACTACTATCACGCGGCATACGAACTGGGTATCTATTTCTTCAAACACACTTCTTTCACGAATGAGACTCTGGCTTATTTTGTATTGACTCTCTTTGAACACCTGCGCAAACAGGACGGCCGCCTTTTATCGGTCTTCTTGGACCTCATTGTCACTGGGCTGGCATCCGAACAATGGGATGTTCAGGTGCGCCAGCAATCGTTGAACTACTTGTTTGAACCCGAAAATTTGTTCATTTCTTGCACTACTCTCATTACATGGGGTGAATTGAGTACTCTTCGTCGTCTCGCCCTCCTCCACTCCAGGGACCCTGCCTGGGCCCGTTGTCTACAGCAGCTGGAAGTCTTTGATTTCCCAATACAGCCATCGGGGACGCATGACATACCTCATACCATGTCTGACTTCAAGGCATTCATCGAGGCAGGTTGTGTGGGTGCATTTGGGAAGGATTACCCGGCGCCTTCCAATTTCATGCCATTGGACCAAGAAGACGCGGATCCTCCGCGGCATCCCTGGTCGGCGGCGTGGCGTAGGATTCGGCGGCTCATTCCAGGAGAACCTAGTCGTGAGGAGACGGGGTTATCGAGTAATGACCACGGAGTGTAGTCTGCATGTGATAGGATTCATTGACGATTTCATGGTTCAGGGCCGTGCGCGGTGCTTTGACGGGTCATGAAATACTGACTGGTCAAACGGATACGATCTGAACCGCCACTTCTTTTGGGAAGAGGGTATTGATGTGTGGCTTTTGCTGATCCTCGAGGCTTGAATGAAGCTGCTCCGGTTCAGCGGTCATTGATAACTTAGCTAATGAATGGTATATATGTTCTACAAAGTGTTTGAGTATCATTTACTTTCGGAACAGACAAAATTGTTTCAAAGTCCAATTTGGACAGTATGCGACGCCTTCCAAGGCCTACCTGTCTGAAACTCTAGCCGTGTACCTACCAGCCCGGTGTTCCGGCCCTCTGTTCCGGTAGCCCCTTGGGACTGCCTCTCAAGACTGCCAAGTGCCCCTGCTCGGACCTTTTGATTTTGGGAATCCATCGAGTAGGGCTAACCACAAAAGTCAAATCTTATCCAGGCTGGCACCAGTCCACAGCCTTATTCATGGTGGTACAACCCGGCAGGGTTGAGGGCTACGGCCAAGAGAAAGGAAATTATATTCTAAAACCCCGGAGCACCTGAGTCTCCGTCTACTGGCATCTGGTATTCCCTGGCAGTAGCTGGACAGCCAATCCAAACATAGAGGCGATCAGTCATGATGTTAACTGAGTAATCCTCCGAATGCTGGAGCATCCTTGAGCTTGACTTGAGTAAGAAATACCAAATATAATGTTGACTGGATACTTTCTAATGAATATTCTCGAGTCGGCGCAAGCACTGGTAAGCACTACCCCATGTACCTTCCATGAGCTTTCTCAAACTAAGGAGAATTTCAATACAAATCTAACAGCGGTAGTGAACCTTAGGCTAATGTATGTGATGACTTGCATTCTGTAGCTATCATTCAACTTTCCTCGTTTCGTGAGAGGTAGACATGATGCATGTTACATGTTATTCGATTTCTTATCATTCGAACCTCGAGGCCTCAGTGTCCTGTCAGCAGTAATTATATTGCCTACATCCTCATCACGCACAAAGGATGTGATGAATGCTTATCAAAGTCTCACCCAAGCCCTCACCCTGGATGGATTCCCAAAATCAAGTTCCGAGCAGTGGCACTCAGTACATCAGACTTACCTATCCAGTATTCATGGTAGTACAATTACCAATGGCGGGGTTGTGAGCCAGAGAAATGGAAACTAAAACCCCTGGAGAACTTGAGTCTCCATCTACTAGCGTCAAGGGTTTAAATTACACCGGTTTCCCTAGTAGTAGCTGGGCGGCCGATTCAAACAAACAGGTGCCCAGCGACGCTAATAGCATAAGCTTCCGAGTGGTATAGCATACTTGGGTTTGACTTGAGTGAGAAATATTAGATATAGCTTGAATACCCTCTAGTTGCAAGCGCTGTGGTAAGCGCCCCACGTGTAATTGTCGGTCATAAGCCTTCAGCGCTACGACTAATCACTATGGGGGTACCAAATCTTAGGCTGATTAGTCCGACGCTGAATTCTGTGACCATTATTCACCTTTCCACGCTTTGCGGGAGGTAGACAGGATGCTTGCTACTCAATTTCTCCTCATTCGAATCTCGGAGCTTGGGACCCAACTTTCCCAACCCTTCCTGAATATTTAAACTAGCTCATCGTGGGCTCATTCATTGTCGACTGCCAGCCACCGTTCCACCACATTAAAGATGACATCCCACCAAGCCATTCTCAGCATCCACGATGCCTTCCGTGATGCCTCTTTGAAGACTGAGGCTGGAGCCAATGTCCCCGAGCTTCCCAAGCTTACCAGCAGTCTCAACATAAAGAAGGAAATCGGAGAAAATGGTACCATCACCCTTGATGACGTTGAAGAGGCCAATTATGTTGCATTGGCCATTCATGTTCACTTTGGTGAGTGCTGTCGTGCGGCGGACACCGCGAGGGTACTAACATAAGGCTACATGTAGCTTCAAGTGATCCCAAAACTAAGCGCAAAGTCGAGTTGATCACGGAAATGTACCACCTTGCCGTGAAGAATGCTTGTGTGTTCATTATTCTTTCATCTTTTTTTTTTCGCAATTACTGACACCTTGACGCATAGATTCCAATACCACTTTCTTCCGTGACAGTGCCACTCCTGTGGACTATGAAATCAAAATCAGGGAACTTGAGGGTAAGATAGCAGAACTGAAGAGCGACATCACTAGTAGTCGCGCATCGAGTGCTGATCTCGACATGAAAATTGCCACCGCTCAAGCCACCGCCAATAGCGCTCAAACTGCCGCCAGTAATGCTCAAACTACCGCTGATACTGCTGGAAACATAGCCAATAATGCTGAAAACACTGCCAATAATGCTCAAACCACTGCTAATACTGCTCAAGCTACCGCCAATACTGCTAAAACCAACGCCAGTATCGCTGAAAATACCGCTCATAACGCTCAAACTACCGCCAATGCTGCTAAAATCACCGCCAATATTGCTCAAATCATGGCCAAAAATGTTCTTATTGCAGATTGCAATAGCCACCGCCGATACACAGAGGAATTCAGCGCGCTCAGGAAAGTGGTACGATATGTCGTTCTCTGTCTTGTTTCTTCTGGATTCTGATGGTATTTTCATTAAAAGACACTGGACTCTGGTTTGAAGCTCGCTAAGGAAGTTTGTCCTGCTACAGTCAACGAAACTGACTTAAAAGACATATTTCCTGCACCTACAATCGGTGCTACTCCGAAATTTGACAGTCGGATTGCGAAGTATTCCGACAAGGATATACTCAAGATGATCATATTTTATAACGACAAATTTGGCATAGCCCTCAGTGATAATTTGACAGAGAGGATTGACAAATTCCGGTCTTTTTTGTCGGATTGTGGAGAGCTGTGACTGAGGAGGATGTGGTCCTTTCCGTACTTCTGTACATGTGTCACTTTAGGTTGATAGTCAGTAACAGCACTGTGTAACCCCAATATGTGAAGAATTCTCTGTCGGACGTGCTTTATGTGACCTTTAGAGTTCGAGATAGTGGAATGATGTGGATACAGATTGTGCCAATAACTTGAAGTTCAGCTAGATGGACGAGGACACGAGGTCCTGTTCCCGTGCTCAAAAGCTGGATGAGTCGAGCCTATCCCATGGCACTGATATCAGCTTGTTCATCGCCGTCGTATCTATGGATTGGATCGCCAGAAGTCCTTCCCTTTGCTCAAGGATGACGCCGTACGTCTAGCAGAGTTGAAGAGGAGCATAGGGATGGCGAACCCACCAATTCAGCGACCATTGATAACTTAGTTAATGAATGGTATATATGTCTAGATAAGGATGCACATTGATCGATGTGAGCATGGTGTTTCAATAACTAAGGGTGAAAGAAAAAACCCTGAAACAGAGCCCTGCCGGACTTAGATACATGCCCACCCCAGCAGTGTGTATCAAGATCAACAAGAGATGACGATATGATGATGGCGTTCCTTCAGTCGGTTCTGAAGAATAGCGCACGAGGAGGGCTCGTTTATTATCAAGTGCATCGCATAGCCCACTGACGTCACAGAAGGCCCATGATACAGGGAAAGGGTATACTTGAACTTGAACTTGAACTTGAACTTCCCCATACCCATGCTCGTAGTTCATATACTGTGATGAACACTCTAGGCATCGGAGACGCTTCAGAGCATTGGTATCAAGTGCCTTGCATATTTTCTGAAACACAATGCGACAAAGTCTGCTCGCCACCATCGTCACGACAGAATGTCATCCCTGGTGATCACTGCTGTGGAATCCGACGGCGAGATGAGCTGAGCAGGATCTTCATCATCGTAATTGTGGGTATTCGGCTCTGTCTTCCTCCAGGCATGGAGCATAAGCAATCAGACAGTTGGAAACTGCAGGTGGGTGGACAAGCGCGATGTGTATCTTGAGGAGTGTTGAATATGTCAAACCAGATACTTGGCTAGTCAGGCCGGTGATGAGGCTGGCTGTGGGCAACTGTGGAATAGCGCTCGGAACAGTGTGCTACACACACTAAACCTCACACACACTCACACAACTACTCAATCTATACAATCACCCTCGTAAGTACGTGGGGGGATGAGATTATATCACCTTGCGACTACTAGTACTTTAGAACTAGTAAAGCACCTTATTATCCCGACGCTATGCAGTGTTTTACTCGTTTCAGACTGATCCTAAAGCTAGGATCTTTTACAAGAAGGTACACTTCAAGGCGCAACCTTCCAGGCGAAGTATAATATTCAAAACTACACTAGGACACTCGTCCTACAACACAATTGGACACACTGCAGGTCGCAACGACACTGAGCTCGCTCCTTTAACCCCTCCCCAAGTACAAACTTAGTGAGCTCACTACATGCAGGCGCGTAGGGTTAATGGAACTGACTGCAACGACGAGAACAACCTCTAATCCTTCTATGGATCTCGGATTCGGAACGGAAGCAACTCAGAGAACAGAACAGAAACAGACAGACAGAACAGATTTCAGAAACTTCACTTCAATTCATACTCTCACAGACTCCAAACAGTACTCAGATGGAACAGAATCGGAACACTGATTCTTATTCACTCGGGACTTAAGCACACTAGTCAGATTCTGCAGTTATCTCTATTCCTCGGAGTGAGCTCGCTATTTATATACGACGCTCGAAGCTACAAACTAATCCTTTATCACAGCACTCGCTTTCTACGCGCACACCGTAACTCGGGGGTTCGAAACTTGTATACTAAACCCAGACTACTGCCTACTTATACTACAACCGTTGTTAATTACAAATACCGCAGCCATACCCAGGTAAACTAGACTCCTACATACATAGCCCGCCGTTGCCGCAGCCTTACTTCGCGTCCGGCTCGGTATTTCCTCCTATAGCATCGTTTCCATAGTGAGCTCGCTAAGGCCCAATAGGTGCACACCGATTTACAAGTCCGAGGGTGTATCACCTTGCGGCCACAGGTCACTCCACGTCTAGCCCTTCGTGCTACGTGTATAATCTTCTAGATTAGTGTCAAGCACATAGTGAGCTCGCTAATTCTGCACAGCAACGGATATCCTTGTCAACCAATTACTCGGTTTACCAGCGCTCGGCCGAGGCTCCTATCCAAACCACGTGCTAGCCGTAGCATTTTATCTTATCTCTCGCGTGAGGTTTGTTCCGGCCCTCTCAGGTACGGTACGTCACTTTTAATTTAGCGAGCGCGCCGATCTTCTCAATTACGATCTTCTTTATTCTCTGCTTAAGGAAGTGAGCTCTCTCCGTAAGCGCGACTACCCACTGCCGAACAGTGCTTTGTGAACTTTCTGTCAAGCATGCCTGTCAAGTACCTGCTGTAACTAAGCTCTGGTTTATGTCTGTTGCGTCAGGTGTCACTGGTGCATACAATTATGATGCCCTTGCGTACTGGTTATGTACGCTCGCTTATTCTTTAAGTACGCTCGCTCCCCTATACTGTATTACAAGTTATATTTAGAATAAATCGCAAAATTACACGGCTGGTACGTTTGCAGTCGCAACATATCCCCCCCACTAAAGTTCTGACCGTCCTCGGTCATCTCGTTGTGGGTCCGTGTGGTTCTCTTCTTTTCCACGTGGCATCAACTTCGAATGCCCGTGGGCCAGTTACATCAATGTTTGTCGAAGTTCTCACGTGGGAGCTTCTTTTCTTCGTGGAAAGACAAGAAGTCCGCTCAATTACTCAGATATAGAGGGGATTTCTGACTTCAATTCTTCCCACCCTTTGTTGCTTTTGCCCACTTTACTTGTGCGGGTATCTCTGTTCTCACTGCTCGCCCTTTGTACACACTCTACCCAAACAAACTAGAACTAGTACGTGTTCTAACGCGCGCTATTTCAAGCTAGCGTTATCTCATTAATCTTCTCCCAGAAATCATGTCCTCCCCTGCTTCACCTCCAGTCTGCTACGAATACTTCGCCGATTTCGATCCTGCCTCTCATTACCGCGCTTATCGCAAGGTTTATAGCATTCTGTTGCCGGGGCGGCGCCAAATGCCGCAGAGTACGCAGGATGAACTAGCGGCAATGCTTAAGGTCGCTTTCCAACTCCTAGTGCGTATGATTTCGTTTCGATTATCCTTCCTGCTGACGAGTTCCCTCGTTTTCTTTGCAGCAATCCACTCTAATTGCCCTCGGGGAGTGGCAACTCATCGATTCCCGGGTGGGCGCCTTCATTCGCGGTCACCTTACTCGACTGCACCTGGAATTGCCCGCAAGCCTCCGCATTGCTGGTTGGGACGACCTGATTAGTCATTCCCCGGACGAAATGCGTCCTTCTCATGTAAGTTCTCCCCACTTTTCTTTGTTGCACGGAGCTCACTACTTTCTCTTAGCGTCTTTCTCGTTTTCGCCTGGGGGCGCCTCTTCCTGGAGGCCAACGGTTCGCTATCTCGAACTCGCCGAATCCTCTCGAGGATTACCTCTTGCAGCGAGCTTCTTCGATTTCAACTGCGTCCCCGTTCTTAGCGCCCGACGACAATATCGCTTTCCCCTTGATAATTTTCCCCCGGTATCCGACTCCTTTTAGCGACGAGGAGGATGATGATGACGACACTGAGGGACATTCGGTGTCCGTAGTCGATGCGCCCTCGGAACCCGAGGTGGGGCCTCCCACTCCCGAACCGACTTCGCCTCCTCCCCCAGTCCCTTCTCCTCCTGCAGCGCCCAATTTATCAACGGTTTCCACTGTTGAACAGGCGCCGAGTACCCCAAAGACGGTCCGTCTTCCTTCAGTGGCTTCGCTGCTGAGTCCGCGTCACGCGGACATTCGACCTTCCGCGGGCTCTCCGTTGAGAGCTTTGCCCATCAACGCTGCGGATCTCTTCTTGACTTCCCCAGTCCATACGACGCCTACGCGCCCCAATCTCCGCAACTTGATGGAGGGACATCCGGCATCTCCCCCTAGGGGTGCAGAACTCAATGAGCTCGCTCGTCAAATGTGAGTTTTCACTGAAGTTTTCTTGTTATTCTTTACTAATCCCAATCTTTTCAGGTCTGAGATGGTCCGCGCGGCTACCCCCACTATCGGTGAGTGGCTTCCCTTTTTGGGATCCCTCTTTTCTTACTTATTGGTGTCAGCGCCGACTCTTTCTTCACCAAGGCCCTCCGCCTCGTATTTCGACGTGAGTTTCACTTGTATTTCAACTCTTATTCAATAGTAATTATTGTTTACAGCGAGCTTTTCCTGCTACGGGTACTTCCCGTCCTTTCGTAAGTACCCGCTTTGCAGATTTTTCGCTTGCCGCTTATCTTTTTTGACTATCTCTCAGGATTTTCCGACATTTTCTCCTCTGTGGTTCAATCCCGCTTCTCTTATTAGGTCACCGGTCCGGCCTCGTCCAGTTCCCTCTCTGCCTCCCGTCGAGGGGCGAGGGGACTTCAATCCGACTCCTGTACCCACGGCTTCACCTGCTGCTTTCCTGCCCGAGGATTCCAGTGCTGCGACGGCGCTCGACGACGAGCAAGAACACCCTTCGCCTCCTCGCATGTACCATGCGTTGAGTGGGGAACCCCTTGCGCCCGCCGAGCTTCCCGCTCCCTCTTCTTCTCATGCGCCTCCGACTCCTGCTGTCAAATCGACCGGCACTAGACCTAAGCCTCGCATGCTGGTCAAGGACCGGCGAGGGGTCTTCCACCTTCCGCCTACCCCGCCTCCAGCTCCTATTTCCACCGCTCGACTTGAGCCCGCTCCGAGCTCTACTAAGTCTTCCCATAAAAGGAAGCGCGCTTCTTCTGGTAAGGGCAAGGCTGCCCAAACTGCGCCCGCTATTTCACTCCCTAGTGCGCCGCGCACTAGAGCTCGCGTTTATTCTTCAAAGGCAGCCGCTTTGCCTCCTCCTCCCGACGTCCGATCCGAGGCTGAGTCCGAGGAGGTGCGGGTTACCAAGAAACCCAAACTTTCCTCTTTTGGCGGAAAGCCCAAGAAGGGCTCCAAGGCCGCTCCCTCTCGTCCGCGCAAGAAGGCTCGCTTCATGGCCAAGGCCCCTGGAAGCGGCTCCGACTCCGAGACCGGCGGCGTCTCCATTACTAGGGAGACTTCGCGCGCTGAGCTCGAAGCCCTAACTTTCGACGATATCCGGGCCGCGCCCGATGAGTTTCTTCAGTAAGTCATTTCTTCTTCTCTTTCCTTTCGCGCTCACTCATCTTTTCTCAAGACCCGTTCGTTACGCTGGCAAGAACGGCACCTTCGGAGCTCGCTCTTCAGCGAATCCTTGGTTCGCCCGTGCTCCCGATGTGAGCTTTGCTTCTTTTTCTTAAGTCTTCTCTAACTTTTTGGTAGCATTATGCGGTGTCCTGTATTCCTTGCGCCACCAGGTCCATTAAGTGTACCTGGACCAACAAGTTCCCTGGTGCCGCCTGTGATCAGTGCGTGACGAGTCACCATGGTCGATGTTCCGCGCGCTATACCGCGCAAGAAATGAACGTCGTCTCCACTCGCATCGCCCCTTTCGCCAAGTACAACATCGGTAGTAAGTTATCTTTCTTTATTTCTTTGTTTGATTGTTAAGTTCTTCTGATATCCCTTTTTTAGACCTCGAGTGGGATCTCGCTCAGCTGCGTAACGTCAATCACGAGCTCGAGCATTTGGACTACCTCCTCCGAAGTCGCTATCTCGCCTGCGACATTATCGTTCGTGAGATCGCCGCCGCTCTCGATCAACTTGCCAGCCACGAAGACGGTAACCAAGTAATCGAGGGCCTTGCTTCTACTTATGCCGAGGTCAATTCCTTCATCATCAACGACGGTATCCGTCGATCATTGGGTCAACCTTTCGAGGTTCCGATTGGCCCATCCGCAACTTTCGATGATGCCGACGTGAGCGCTTGGGAGCTTAGTGATGACGAAGGACTTCGCCGCACTCATGAGGCGTCTCGACCTGCCAACCAGCCCGAGGAGGAGGAGGACCGTCAAGAAGGTCCTTCCAACTCTCAAGAGTATGGTTCGGATGATGGGGAGTTCGATTCGGATGCTGAGGCCTGAGTTCTCTTCGTTTTATGTATATATCTTTGTATCTGCTTTCTTTACTGTTTCTTGTTGTCTCGCGGTCTTCTGAGACCATGAAATGTATATATATATATGTTCTGTCCCATCAAAATATCATATTTTGTTGTTCGCGCTCTCTGTTTTTTCTAAGTGTTCTCGCTGGTAAGACCCTGTATCAAACTTTAAGTCCCTGATTTTCATTGATGGGAATCATATTGAGTCCATTTTTAGCCGAGCTCACTAAGTCCGTTTTGGACTTGTCATTTGTGTCTCGTAGCTTTCTCCTGGATTTCTTTTCTATGGTCGCTACCTACTTAGTCCGCGGAGTCTGTGTTCTTTATCTTTTCCATTCCTGACGTTCTAGCATAAGTCTTTTTACGCCACTTGTCACTACCACGGTCTTTTCATTTCCGTTTTGTAATTTCAAATTTCTCTATATTCTGTTTTCCTGTCTTCTAAAGTGTGTTCGTAGAATCGAAAATTTGGCTCTGAAATTCTACTGAGTATTATTTTCATTGTATAATAAAAGTGTACTGTGTACACCACTATATCCCCCACACTAAAAGACCTTGACTGTCCTCAGTCATTCAATTTCCCCGAAATTTCAACACCTCCTATCAACCATTTCCAACCCAACATAGGCCGCTGTTTTATTACAATTTTAAATCCGCGGGCTACCTTGTTTTGTGAAATATTCTTTCTAAGTTTCTGGATTGTGGTTGCTGCGAGTACTGGTATAAAAGCGAGGCCCGCTCTTCAGTCAATTCCTCATCACTAGCAATCTGTTTTCTCTAAACAGTCCTCGTGTTCTCCAACATCTTTTCGACTTTTATTCAACCAAACACCCTCATCTTTCACAATGTCTTCTGCTCCTGCTATGCCTTTTGTCGCCGTGAAGGCTGTCATCACTCAGTTGTGCCAGAACCTTGGTACTACCGCTGCTGAGAAGATGGGCCAGCTCCACGAGTACACGGTGCGTTTTTAGTGAGCTCACTAACTTTTTCAATGTTAATGGGGTCTTTCGTCACAGGAGTACCTCGAGCATTTCAAGGAGGAGCTCATTAAAGATAAAGAGTTTCGGGAGACTATCTTCAAGGCTCGCAGCGCGGTTGAGAAGAAGTTTCAGGCCAACGCTTCGAAGCAGCCCATCCATAAGGTCTTGAAGACCATTACTGGGTGGGTCCAGTCGGAGCGTCAGGCTGTCGAATCAGCTCCCACTGTTTCTCCTCCTACTGGACCTCGTCGTGAAGTGAGCTCACTATTCTTTTTAGTGCTCTTGTACTTACTGTTTCCTTCTTCAGGCAAATCCGTCATCCCGTGGAAAGGGCAAAGTGCGCTCCGTTAAGAAGTCAGCTCTCATCATCGAAACTGACTCTGAGGATGATGATGCCGAACCTAAGGTATCTCTAGCTTCTGATTCTGATGATGAATCCGTTAAAGTGCGCTCTTATTTAGATTCCTCCCTTCTTCCTTAAGTTCATCACTGATGGTATCCTCAAGATGATGATTGATGATGACAATTCCAAAGGCAGTACTACTAAGCTGCCCAAGTTCACCAAAACTAGATCTGGTGACTCTACTACCGGTGAGAAGCGCAAGGATCATCCTAAAGTGGGTTATATCTTCTATTCTGATATCCCCCACACTAAAAGCTTCTGACTTTAGGAAGAGCCTGCTTCCTGCTTCTTATGCGGTGGGAATGATCATTCCATCACTGATTGCGCTTCCCCTGGTGCGGTATGTTGCCTCTCAATTAGTGAGCTCACTAAATTTGCCCACTAATTTCGAGTTCTACAGGGTCCTCTGGCTCAAAAGTACTCCAAAGGCGGCGATCGCGACTACAAATGTCCCAGGTCGTCATTCCCCATGCCTTCGGCAAGAGAGTATTATCCTACTCGTTCTAGGGGACCTGGAGGTCGTCGCGCGGCCTCGGTTCTCGGTCTTGTTACTACTGGCTCGTCTTCGTCTTTTATTCTTCATGTCCCGCTCACTAATCTTTTTGTGTTTCCTAGCGGCCGGAGAGATGGGAACTACCATTCTTTGTGACGCGCTTAACTCGGTTCATCAGGGACCGTCCGTGGAGCATGTCAGTGTCGAGTCGACCGAACACTTGGCTAGGCTCGAAAGTGCCGTCATGGGGGACCTCGTTGTCGTTCAGCACACCATTTTTGCTGCTGAGAAACAACGGACCTTCCTCCTTAGTGAGCTCACTGGGATCCAAGAGGCCCTTGCTGCTCCGACCAAGGAGGCTGCGCCGACTCCCGCTCCCGCTCCTATTGATACCGACAGCGCTCCAGTTGCTTCCACCTCGGCTGTCGTGGATACTACGGGTTTTTAATCCGAAGCCTGTTATTATTGACATTTACGGCATTCGCCCAGCAACCGGACACTGGCTTTCTCAATATCATCAACTCGTATTTTCCTTCTCTTTTCACTCTTCTGATGTCGACTACTCTCTCCCTGTCTGGGAGCATCCCTTAGATAGCTTCCAAGTCAATGCCCAGAGTTTAGTGAAGGCTTTTCTCGAAATTTATCCTTAGTGTAGTACTTTTCCGCCGCTTCCATCATAGATATACGATTGTAACTGTCCTTACTCGCAATCACAGGCCTGCAGAAGGCGTTTTCTGTTCTGTTTTGAGCGAGCTCACTAAGTCTATATGTCTAAGTTGATTTCCTTCGACTGTTTAAGGTGGTCCGTCTCAGGATAATCCCCTGAGAAGTTGTCTGGTACTTTATCTTTGGGTTCTGGTGACTCTATGAGGTTTTCTAGTTCCGCATGTGTCATGTCCATGAGCCTCAGTACTTCTCCACCCAAATCAATTGATTTCCTGGCTAAATAAGGTATTACCCTGAAGGCAGCGACTTTAGTGCGTAAAATCAACCCGTCTAGCTCCGCTAGGATGTAATTGCCAACCTTAGTGCGGTGTACGACCACTAAGGGACCTAAATATCGAGGTTTCATTTTGGTGTTTAGTGAGCTCTCTATCTGGCTATTTCGCATCAACACCAAATTTCCCGGCTTAAACTTGAACTCCTTGATCTTGTTGGCATGCATCTTTGCGTACTTCAGGGTCATATCTCGTTTAGCGGCGTCCATCTCTCCTCGCATCCTAGTGACCCTGTCCGCATGCTTCTCTAAGGCGATCGCCCTTAGCCCGCGGAGCTCCCAATCTTCTATGATCCTTCCTGGATACTCAACTAACCATGTCGCTTCCAGCACATCTAGGGGTAGCACCGGGTGTGCTCCTGTTACTGCGAAGAACGGTGAACACCCCAGTCGTTTTCGAATCGTAATGCGATCAGCCCACATTATCAAAATGAAGTAATGGTGCCAGTGGCGTTCGTTACCCCCGCAAGCTTTATATAGCGCCTGTCTCACATCCCAATGTGGTCTTTCTATTCTACCGTTCGCTTGGGAGTTATATGGGGCTATCTGGATACCCCGGATCCCGTACTTCTGTTCTAAATATCTGATTGCAGCCTTAAATGGTTTTCCATTATCGGTGATGATTAGTGACAAGCATCCCCATCTGCAGATAATGTCCTCGAAAATCCATTCTCCAATTGCCTGGGCTGTTTCGCTAGCTAAAGTCCGTCCTTCCATCCAGCTAGTGAGCGCGCAACGTCCGTGCACGATATATTTATGTCCGTTCGATGCCTGAGGCATATGCATCGTATCCGCATGCAAAACTTGGAATATCGATGGTGTGAAGGTCACTGTGGGTGGCGCTTTAATCACCGTCTTCTGGCGTTCTTGACAGATTTGACAGGACCCTACATACCAAGTGATGTCCCGTTCCATTTCAGGCCACCAGAACCGTTCCCTAATAAGCATTTTCGTAGCGTATATGCCACGGTGACCTAGTTGATCGTGCGCGGCTTTCATAATGTACATGCGGCGCTCCGGATAGATTACTAGCTTATGTTCTGATTCGAGGTCCCTTCTATACAATTTTCCTTTATCTACTATGAAGTTCTTCGCGTAGCGGATGAAATTCCGGTACTGGTTGTCAGTAAAACCACCTAAGCGCTGTGTGGGGTTCGTGTGCCAGGTCACTACTTGAGTGAGCTCTCTATCTAGCATCTTAGCGTAGCCACTACGACGTTCTTCTGGATAATCCCCTGCTTCCACAAAGTCATCCGCGTCCGGCAAGAACACCCCTTTGTTGTGTCTAATGGCAAAGACTTCCGCCGTGTCGAGCGCTTCTTTGATGTCTTTGTCTTCTTGGAAATCATGTACTGCTCGCTCGAGGGTGACAAACCCATGCCTCGTATCTATCCTTTCCTTAAACTCCTCAATGTCCATGAGGGTTTCTTCTGTCTCATTTTCTATTTCAAGTTCGTCTGCCGCTACAGGCTTGTATTCCTCTTCTGGATTAGAGTACTCCTCGTCACCGGGTTGGAATGTCCTGCGTGACAGACCATCAGGTGCATGCCGCTCACCAGGAATATGTACCAAAGTGAAGTGAAACATCAAGATAGACTCGATCCACCTGTTAATGGCTGCATTAGGGACCTCGTCCGGGTTCCTAAGCATTCCGGCAATGTATTTCGCATCTGTCTCGACGACTAACTTCCTGCAGCCAAATAACCAATGTCTGCATGCGTGGAGCGCACGGAACAGTCCATAGAGCTCTCTTTTTGGTTGAGAGAAACGGGCTTCCCGCTCGTTAAGTACGATTGATCCAAACCTGGCATATCTTCTCCTCTTCAGGTTGTCAGGATCAACCTGACATATATAATATCCTATTGCCTTAAAGGACGTATCTACGCCCAGTATCACGTCTGTGAGGAGTTCGTAATCTATTGGCATCAGTGAAGGGCAGTTCTCTAGCGCATCTTTCAGTTTTTGCATAGAGCTCGCTTGCTCTTCCCCAAACGTGAAGGGCACCTTCAACCTAGTGAGCTTGGTCAAAGCTTCAGCCTTTTTGGCATAGTCTCTAATGAAAATACGATGAACTCCCACCGTACCCAAGAAAGCTCGCACATCACTCAAGTCTTCGCAAGGCCCCCACCTCAAGATAACTCCTACTCTGTCCGTTGCTGGCTTCCTTCCTTCATAGGTACATCTATGGCCAACTACCATAATTTCTGAGGCGCACAGCACCGCCTTATGGCCTGAAAAGGTCCCTCCAGCATATTTCATCCTCTGCACTACTCTATTCACATTTTGGAAGTGTTCCCAAACAAATCTCTGTATGCCTTTATTCGCAGCGATTGTCTCGAAGGTTTCTCCAGGCATTTCGTACCGGGTTTTTGGCCCGCGCACTGGAACATCGTCTACATACGGTATTGTCACATGAGGTACTTCTTCTTGCAAAATGTATGTCATGTCGTCATGGAATATTGGTACCGAATTGGTCCACCCCATCGGCAGTGTAACCAGTCTCAGCGCCCCAAAGGGCGTCTGGAACGTTGTCATATCTCTGGATTCTTCATCTAGAGTCCGCTCGTCGTAGCCTACATATAAATCCAATGTGGCTCCACATGACCTCCCAGCGAAATGCTCTGCGAGCTCATCTGTAGCAGGTGGTACGCCTGAATGCTTAATTGTAACAGCGTTCAAGGGTTCTAAGCTGTGTACTAGACGGAGACTCTTACCATCCTTCTTGACGACACAAAACCAACGTGAGCGGTACGAGGAGTTCGAAGGCTCGTATACACCCGCTTGTATTTTTGTCCTGATTATCTTACAGACTTCGTCAAATATTCCAGGAGGTATGGGAATATTCTTTTGTATCCAGGGAGTGTGCTCTACCACAGGGATCGTGACAGGAGGGAAGTATTCCTCTTTAAAGTGTCCCCACTCACTATCATCCCAGGCGAAACCTTCGTTTTGCATACTCATAAAATGATGCATCAATTTTCGCTCCTCTGGCCAAAGAAATTCTTCTCCATGTACCTTATCTATCTGTTCTTTCCGCTCTTTAGTATACCTGCCGGTAGGTTCGAATTCCGGAGGCCGCTCACTAAGTTGAGGCATGTCTCTTAACGGGTCACCCTTGATGTCACGCTCTATCCTGAATTCCGTCGGAAGTCCGCCTGTAATTGGCCTGACTTTCAATGTGACTGGCTTGTATTTCTTAGTAGCGAATACATCCTTGACCGAGCCTACTAGTGGCAGAGAGCTCACTCCGTTTGCCTCCTGGAAGTACGTCTGTGCTTCCTCAGCTTGGGCAGGGCTACTCCCATTCTTATGTCCGGGATTGGCCCGTTCTTCTCTAATATCTCTTACTTGTTGGAGCGCCCCAAAATACGAAGACAGTGTCCCGCGCGCCCTCGTGTCTTCGCCACACACCATTTCGTTGGCTGTAAGATACGTAGCCTGTAACTCTTCTTTTCTGAACTTCTTGGATCCAATAGGTTGTGCATAGCCACCGATCACGAAGTTCCCGTTATGATCGGCCTCTATAACTAGTGCCAGCTCTCCTTGATCTTCGATCAAATCATCGATCACTGAAAATCCTGCTCCACCTCCCGCTGCGCCACCCTGCGTTGTCCGCGCTGATGTGCTCGGTAATGGGCAGCGCTCAAAGGAAAACTATGCTCTAGATGAGAAATCTAGAGACTAACTCTCACTCTAAACACTCACACTATCACCAATGTTTGTAAGTTCGAGGTTGAGTACAGTAGAAGCACTCGTGTACGATCTTAGACTTTGATAATTCAATGTAAGGCGTTCGAAAACTACTTCTGATTCTGATCTAGAAGATGTTTACACAAGATACGCTAGTCGAGATAACGGGTTATAACGACGTAGGGTTTTAATAGGTAGGTAGGAACTGGTCTAGTTCAGAGAACAAACGTCGTCTAGGCGAGCAAATAGCTGGTCTAGATTACTTCTTAACTCAAACAATCAAAGAACACACAGGTTCTACAAAGAGCTCACAGGCTCTAGAGTTCACTAACTCTCAACACAAGTTCGCAGACTCGAGACAAAGAAGTACACAGACTTCTACAAAGGATACACAGATCCTACGTCAAGTACACAGACTTGCAAAGAGCACGCAGACTCTAGAGTACGCTGACTCTTTCAATTGTTCGAACTCAAAGCGTTCTAGGGCTTATTTCACTTCAACTACTTGTTCTTTCTTATTGGGTGACTTAGCAATGAATTACTCAGTCGAGGACAGGCACTTAAATCTGTTATTTGATTAGGTAGCTTATGGGCCACTAGCACAAACGCGGGGAATGCTTTCCTGCTGTTGTGTGTCTAGATGATGGTATTTTATAGTATTCTACGCCTAGGTATAGGAGTTGCTTATCTAGACTACTAGTAGCGTGATTATGCGTAGTAATACAAACGATGAGTAATTATTCTATAAGAATTGCGTGATTCCGAGATATTCATTCAGTTATACGGGGAGGCGACGGGTTTTTCTATTGCCTAGGAGTGCCATGCTGGTCCGTAGGCACTCCTGCCTCCGCTTTCCTATGGTGCCGTGTGGCTATTCATTCAGTACTTGTTTAATTGCCTTAGTATCTTAGTGGATGTAACCATCGATCGTGGATCGATCGAGGTACCGAGATTGTATGGTTGCGATCACTTGCGTGATCTAGACTGGTACCTCGGGTTCCTGACTAGGCTATTCGTTCATGCAGGGTTCAGGGTTTCTCATTCATTTCTTTTTAGACTAAGTTCATGGAGGATTTTGGTTCCGTCGTGACTTAGTAACTTATTCGAAGTGGTCTTCAGCTTTGTCGAGTTTGACAAGCTAATCTAGTTCAGGTTTTTCTAACTTCTGGTTTTTGAGTTCGTCTAGATACAGTGAGGTCCCGTTGTGTGGTGACTATGTGTAGTCGGTTTTTAAACAGGAAATAGCAAGTAATCTCGAAAGGCTTGTAGAGTTGACTCGTCTAGATGTCTTCTCTTACTTCCTCTTCTGTTACGGTTTTAGGTGCTTCAACACTGATCTAGATGACTCGACTTAGCAGTGCGAAGTCTCCACTCTAGTCCTTAGTACAGCTAGTAGTTTGCATTAATTTGTATAAAATTCGCAAAATCTACGGGTAGCCTGATACCAAGCATATCAGCGCGGAAACGTAGGTACCATGGCACTCTTTAGCGAGTTTGGATCCTTTATTTTTATCAATTGTCCTCCATCTGCGGTGTTAAATACGGTGCTCGTGGTTAGCACATCAAAGGGACGACCCAACAATACATCGTACGCAGGGTCCCTTATAATATGTACTTGTAAATAAACCGTAATGTCGCCGAATAAAAATGGCACATTCTTGGCCATTCCTAAAGATTTCTCTACCTGTTTGTTGGCGGACTGCATGTTGATGACCTTGTCTGGATCATATATCAGTCCCAACCGGTCGGCGACTCGTCCAGACATCGACACTATCTGAGACCCCGTGTCATACAGGCTTTCTAGCTTCTCTACTCCGTTCACAAGTGGGAAAACCGAGCGCAGGGCCTGCGAGTCTTTGGCTACAAACACCTGTTTTGGTTCCTCACCCCGCTCTGCGGTCTCATTCATGTACTGTAGAAACGGATCTTGCCAGATTAAAGAGCCCGCGGGCACTCCATCCTTCGCTTCTGTGGTCACTACGAAACATCCCACGTAAGGCAAGTCCGATATATGTATCGTACCCCCTGCTGATGACGTTTCTTCCTTGTTTTCTACTTCAGCAAAAGGGAATACCTCTTCCTCTTTGACTTCCTCATCCTCTACCGGTTCCTCACCTAGGAAATATCCAAACTGTTGCTTGCCGTTCCTCCCCTTCTTACCAAGCGCAATCCGTTTCAGAGTGAGCTCACTCTTTACATCTTCTTGCAGCTTCGATAGGGATAGTAATTCACCTACAGTGATTGGTACTTCCGTGTTCATGACCCTTTCCATGACTTCGGCTCTATCGCCTCTCTCTTGGATCGGTGCCCTAATTCGGTAGGCAGGTTCCTTCGAGTCCGCCGGGTACGACGCCAGCGTCTCTTTCTTACTTTTCTTGTTCTGAGGACCTCCCTCGCCTCCACCTGTGGTAATGTCTCTCGCATTCCTAAACTCTTTAGGTACTCTGGGCACTACTACCTGAGGGGTAGGTATATACTTGGGTGCAGGGTCCATCCGTACTTGCTTGTTTCGTGAGACGGGCTCCTCATCGTCCGAGTCCGCTCGCTCTATCGAACGCTCTCTCCTGTACTCCTTCGCCCCCCTTTGCTTTTGGTTTTTGTTTACGTCCTCTGGGGGTGATGGTGAACCGGACTTGGCAACTCCCCTAGTCCTGTATTGGTTCCCGCCCGCCGTCATTGAACGTTTAGAAAAACCCTGCTCTCTTTCTTCGTCTGTGGGCATTTCTCTCTCCACATCTTCTAAATTCGGACCTTTACTTCTCGTCCTGGCCCCTGCACCACTACCTTCCACTTGTGAGCGGAGTAAAAATACTTCGCGCTCCAACTCCTGTTTCTGTTGCAGAAGGGTCGCTAGTGAACCAGTTACATTAAGCAACCCCGGGGTCATCGAACCAGTGATCAAAACGTTTTGGCTCACGTTCTTCGAGCCATCCAGACGGGCGTAGTATTCATCGACGCGGTTCTTGACGTAGGGATCCCTTATTTCTTTGGGGATCATCCCACCACCGGGCAAATGAGCTCTACCGTTTACTAGCACTATCTTGCCAGTGTTCACATAGTCTGCTTTGGTAGGGCACTCCGCTGAGAAGTGTCCGTCCTTTTCTCCACAGAACCAACAGTCCATGGCGTTTTGTGAGCTCGCTCCCAGGTTAGTATTATTTTGCCTCTGAAAGGTCCCATACCCCATGTTCGGAGCACGCGCATTATACTGTGGCTGCTGGTGCAAGTGCTGCGCCTGACTTTGTATCTGCTGGTTCTGCAAGAAGCTCAGCATACTCTTCTGGTGCTCGCCGAAGGCTTTCTCAATGGCAGCCATTCGCTGGTTCCCCTGTTGAGCTTGGAGCTCGAAGATGTCCTTCATTGAGGCCAAGAAGCTACCAAACTCCTCTTGCTTCACTGCAGGTTCCGCCGTTGTCGCATTATTCCTCTGGCTAGGGCGCGCGCCATGCATTTCTCTCGTGTTGGATACGGCTATATCTAGCCCGCGGGCTTCGTTTCTTTTTCGGTCCATCGACGAAAACACTCCTTGCAGCACGTCTAGTCCACAAGTCATTACTTCTGCCAACATATAGGGATCTGCCAGGTCTCTCTTCTGTAGACCTGCCGGTGGGGGCAGCCGCTCCAATCTCAGTTTAATAGACTGGTACAGCTCCTCTGCCATAGGCGTCAGGAACTGATCCACTAGTTCCCTGTTGGACAGAACTTTAGCGAGCGCACCCGCTAATACTTGGAACTCTCTTTTAAAAGCCATAAAATCGGCCTTTTCTCGAATTGGCGACAGGTTGTATCTTCGGACTAGCTGTTTCAACTCTTGAACAGCATCCCTGTCCGCGTCTACTGCCCCATCGTAGCTACCTAGGACTTCTTCCTTGAACTCTGCGAAGGTCCCATTTTTGTACTTATCAAGGACTCTCCACTGCTTTTCAGTTTTAATGTCTGTATATATGGTAGCATACCGCTTCTTCTCCTTGTCATCAGTAATTGAACACTTAGTGAATAATTCCTCCAGGCACGAGAAGAACCTCTCCAGCTCTTCCGGATCGGTAGAGCTGTCAAATTTTGGCGCGGACTTTTCATTCGGTCCGGGCATAGGTTGTGCCATTGTAACGGAAGCATGGAAGGGGGGAATATTATAATTCGGGTTGTGAGACGGTTGTGAGCTCGATGAAGGGGCTCTAACGGTACCCGAAGGTCCTGGAATACTAGAACTACTGGCTCTTCGCCTCGTGACTGTTGGTGTCACTAACTGTGCTTCCGCAGATACTGGTGGTACCTGCTGCGATTGGTCTTCCTGACCTCCCCTCGGGACCCTTGTTGGTTTGACCGCAGGTGGGAAAGGAAGTATCAGTTCTACCGATAGTCCGCTCGCTGATTTCTGAGCTCTAGTTAGCGGCTCTCGCGACTGCTCACGTCCTATTCTTCCTTGATTTCGGGGCGTTGTTTTTCTCTGTGAGGTGTTACCCTCGTTGTCAGAAGTCCTTGGGTAAAAGGGTCCTCCAATGGATTTGCTCCTGGCGAAGGTAATCTTTGAGAGCTCTCAACTGTTTTACACCGGGGTGCAAAGATTCTCTATGGAAATTCAAAGCAATAAAGTCACAGAGTGAAACCCCCCCTCGCGGTGGGCTCCAAATGATGAGGCTGGCTGTGGGCAACTGTGGAATAGCGCTCGGAACAGTGTGCTACACACACTAAACCTCACACACACTCACACAACTACTCAATCTATACAATCACCCTCGTAAGTACGTGGGGGGATGAGATTATATCACCTTGCGACTACTAGTACTTTAGAACTAGTAAAGCACCTTATTATCCCGACGCTATGCAGTGTTTTACTCGTTTCAGACTGATCCTAAAGCTAGGATCTTTTACAAGAAGGTACACTTCAAGGCGCAACCTTCCAGGCGAAGTATAATATTCAAAACTACACTAGGACACTCGTCCTACAACACAATTGGACACACTGCAGGTCGCAACGACACTGAGCTCGCTCCTTTAACCCCTCCCCAAGTACAAACTTAGTGAGCTCACTACATGCAGGCGCGTAGGGTTAATGGAACTGACTGCAACGACGAGAACAACCTCTAATCCTTCTATGGATCTCGGATTCGGAACGGAAGCAACTCAGAGAACAGAACAGAAACAGATTTCAGAAACAGACTGACAGAACAGAAACAGACAGACAGAACAGATTTCAGAAACTTCACTTCAATTCATACTCTCACAGACTCCAAACAGTACTCAGATGGAACAGAATCGGAACACTGATTCTTATTCACTCGGGACTTAAGCACACTAGTCAGATTCTGCAGTTATCTCTATTCCTCGGAGTGAGCTCGCTATTTATATACGACGCTCGAAGCTACAAACTAATCCTTTATCACAGCACTCGCTTTCTACGCGCACACCGTAACTCGGGGGTTCGAAACTTGTATACTAAACCCAGACTACTGCCTACTTATACTACAACCATTGTTAATTACAAATACCGCAGCCATACCCAGGTAAACTAGACTCCTACATACATAGCCCGCCGTTGCCGCAGCCTTACTTCGCGTCCGGCTCGGTATTTCCTCCTATAGCATCGTTTCCATAGTGAGCTCGCTAAGGCCCAATAGGTGCACACCGATTTACAAGTCCGAGGGTGTATCACCTTGCGGCCACAGGTCACTCCACGTCTAGCCCTTCGTGCTACGTGTATAATCTTCTAGATTAGTGTCAAGCACATAGTGAGCTCGCTAATTCTGCACAGCAACGGATATCCTTGTCAACCAATTACTCGGTTTACCAGCGCTCGGCCGAGGCTCCTATCCAAACCACGTGCTAGCCGTAGCATTTTATCTTATCTCTCGCGTGAGGTTTGTTCCGGCCCTCTCAGGTACGGTACGTCACTTTTAATTTAGCGAGCGCGCCGATCTTCTCAATTACGATCTTCTTTATTCTCTGCTTAAGGAAGTGAGCTCTCTCCGTAAGCGCGACTACCCACTGCCGAACAGTGCTTTGTGAACTTTCTGTCAAGCATGCCTGTCAAGTACCTGCTGTAACTAAGCTCTGGTTTATGTCTGTCGCGTCAGGTGTCACTGGTGCATACAATTATGATGCCCTTGCGTACTGGTTATGTACGCTCGCTTATTCTTTAAGTACGCTCGCTCCCCTATACTGTATTACAAGTTATATTTAGAATAAATCGCAAAATTACACGGCTGGTACGTTTGCAGTCGCAACACCGGAAAAAGCTGATGGTCAATGGAGCGGTAAAATGGTGAACGTGTCTGAGAGATGGCCACTCTTTCAAGTTTGCGAAAAGAAAGATAATCGTGATGAGTCAGAATACTGCTTCAAGGTGTCAAATGACTCCGCTAAAAATCATAGTGGATTCTGGGTCTATCCCACCTCGAAGCTGGTGCTGCATGCATATGACCAGGTTGGATCCACAGGCTGTCCCGTAGGAACCACGGCTGTATAACGGATGCAGGAGACTCTGCTGAACACTTGCTGAACACTTGCTGTGACAGACATCAGCGTTAATGACTGTTTAAGGCACACCCAACTGATACCATGGCATAGAGCTGGTGGAACCCATTACAGCATAGACACAGATATACAAACGGTCATGAACATACCTCACCTAGATGGGCGCCCAGGCTCCTGTTACCACTCAACCCTACGGGTTACAATTATTTATATACAACACTGGTAGCTGGGCAGCGATACCCCAACAAGCTAGCAGGGCACATCAGAAGAGGTAGGTAAAAATGGCAAGAACACACCTCTTGCTCATCCAAGTGCTGAGGTCTGTAGATCCACTCCGCGGCACTTCATGACAGGGTCTTCAGATTGCATTGACAGTGACGAGAAGGGGTGGATAACCGGCTGACTGTCTACATGTAAGAACACAAATCATAGTGGATAAAGCCAACGCACAGATGTATCTCCTTTTTTTCAAGGACAATCCTTCACCTTTCCTTTGCTCACGCCAATGGTCGACGGTGCTTTTGACCCACAAATCTATTGAATAAGCCTTGGTCCTGAGAGACGATGGGCGTGAACTGTCAGTCATACCAGATCTCAGCGAGTTGAGCGTTGTTGGAAGAATAGTGTCGAGGCTCGAAATTAATTTTAGCCAAAGACGTTGCCAGAAAAGAGAATGAGAGCATGACAGTCAGGAAGGTAACTTGACGTCGGAGTTTCTGGTGCGCCAAATATTTCTATCAATAGCAGTCATCACTGCTCGTCACTGCACCTGGTGGACCTGGCCATTCCTTATTGGGACCTTGTGCCAGCACCACCACCACCACCACCACCTGGCACATTTGAATCGACGCCTGCAGATTCTCTATTTCATTATCTAGTGGTGCATATATCATCGTTAACTGGAATCTTAGCTTAGTCTGGCTGCCACAGTACACTGCTGAAAATCTGCAAAATGAAGCCGCTTTCAAAGGAACCACTGGTAATCTGGAAGACCCGCAAGGCAACACTGTTCTCATCTGTGGTGGAATATAGACTGTGACTACAATTTGGGTCCAGGTGGATTGTCGTCTGTTCTTTGTGGAACAACCAAAAGTCCCTGCCGTATCGCTGGGCCATACAGAACACTTGAGTGTTTATTTAACGCATGAGTATGGGCATGACCTGACATTTGTTTTGAAAATGCGAATTGGAGCTTATTCCATCTTATGCATGGAATGTTTTAAGTAGACACATGATGGTAGTCTGCCATTCAATGATGGCGTGCTCCCAATTGTGCATGTTGTCTGTCTTTGCGAGCCGTATCCGACTTATCCAGATATATCTGTCCTAGATTTAATCTATACAAACAATTTTCAAAGCAATACTAGTCATCATACTATCTATATCATAGCAAGTATATGTGGAGTCAAGAAAAGAGCAGAGAAGATCAAGAAAGCATGACAAAGAAATCTATGACCAAACCGCTGCCACTACACAGTAGCTGCAGCCTTTTCACTTGTAATAAAGCTAATCACTTTCCCTAGTAATAATTTGAAGTTGAAAATGCACCTCTCGTTTAATTACACACAATGGCATGTTTCTCCAAATCACAGTCTGTTCCCTTGCCATTCCGTCGGGAGACCAATCCAGGACGTGCAGCACAATAACCAGCTTCCTCAGAGCAGGTGCTGAGTGACACAGCAAAATGTCAATCGGACCCAGATTCATCACATCAATGCACTGATCAAACCTCATCAGAACATTCATCTTGAATTTTCTCAAGCTTGATGCATGCCAACAATTGGTAGGGATAAGAAGCATCATCAAACACTGATGTATGTACAATGATACGAGGATTGAGTTCTCTGCCATAAGACCATGGCTTATTGTCAACACTTGCAAAGAAGTATTCAGTGAGAAATCCAAGAGTGGGAAGAGTTCCACTGAGTCTTGAAGAGGACTTGAAACTTTAAACTCAGCCTGCTGCTTTCTCAGGTCGAAGAAATGGGAAAACCATCGGTGTTAATCCATAAGATAGCACAAACCCATACACAGTGATTGTGGATGTATGCGCGTGTTTTATGGTGCCAAGTCGTGAATACCATGAAGCCTGCTGTAGTTCAGTAAGATAGAATGATTTATGCCTCAAATTTTACTCAGGAATGACCCAAATACCCGCTTCTACCAGCATTCTCTGTGTAGCAACTAGCAAATGCGAGAGATTCAGGCGAAATGAGCTCAAAATGAGCTTCCTTTTCCGAGCACACCTATGGGATTCCCACTGATTCCCTCTGTCAATTCCTCAATACTTTTTCCTCTTATATTCCTGATAGCTATCGAGATTTGGTCCTGTTTTGTCTACAATTTTTGCGCAGTTTATTGGCAAATTCTCTACTTATTTTGCCATCAGGACACGAAGTACATGTGTAACAGCTATATAAACTTGATTATGAAATGATTTTCTGGACAAAAGCAAGTTCTTAATCTTCCTCATTTGTGTAAAAGCATGCACTTACTCTTGTATTCGTTACAAGTAGCTTTCAACTTGCCTAACATGGTATTAGTAAGGACTGGTAAGTGCCACACATTCTGAGAGTATGGTTGCCGCAGCCGCCAGCTCCCCTAGTAGGTGTGGGGGCACATACCTAGAAATTAAATGAGGAGAAGCAAAGCCAGCCCCAGCTTATACTTTCCAAGCAGACCCCAGAACATTGTATGAGTGACAGAGTTATGGAACCCTTGTAGCCTGCAAACAATCCTATTACCATGATGTTATGCTCCATAGAACGTTCTCGAAAGTCGTTACATTTTCTTTAATTGCCATTGAGGATTTGGATCAATGATTCTGCCAAAATTCTCAGCATTGACAGGTGAATGGTTGTGGACAATGTACTCCGAAGGTTGAGAGCCACTGCTCGGACTTGTTTATTTTGGGAATCCATTCAGTTAGGTGAATTGAAAAAATTCAAACTTTATCCAGGCTTACCAGTCCAGATCCTTACTCACAATAGAACAATCTGTTGGGATTGAGGGCCAGGATTCAGAGAAAGGAAACTATATTTTAAAATGAATGGATGCTGATGTACATTTGTCTCGTTGTAGGTAGACTAGGGCAAACAATTGAGTGGATATAGGCACTTCTCAGAAGAATCTTTTGCCAGGGCTGCATGATTGGCATCATTTCAGGGGAGAGTGAGATAGAGATTTCCCACTATACCTAGCCGACCATGCTCTGGAAGACTATAGTGGCGGCATGGCCATCAATAACCCTCGTTTTATTCATAACTAAATCATTCACTCAAGCGTCTTCAAACGCCATAGCAGAAACCAAATATGTGTTCAACTTCAGTTAACATTATGGCTGAAAGATTTGTAAAGCCACCATAGGACTGTATTGCATGGTGCACGATGTCTGATTTTCTCACTGAGCAACTTGACCTTAGAGGGGACAGGCGTAAGTGCAGGTCTCTAACCTTAGACCAGCGAGCCTGCTGAGCAAGGGCAGCCCGTCAAGGATAAGCTCTTTACTCGCTCTGGGATGTGTGCTACACTTGGAAAACAAAAAATATAGGACCTTGAGAAGGCACATGTTGGGGAGAATGCGGACTATGTTACCCAATTTTCACTGGGACTATTCTCACCACGGAAGATACAGATCTTTACTGAGTGTCACGTGTCTGTGTCAATAAGATCCAGGGAAATGCCAGAGACGCTCTAATGATAGATCAGGATACCCTTGTGTCGGGGCACTCTTAGCGGAGGAAATAAATCATCCCAGGTGCCAAGTGTCAAGTGCTGTCTGTTCCAAGCTTACTGGACAACAAAAAAAAACTTTTCTATCAAAGCATATCATTGTACCGTGCCCAGTGAAAGTATCACCCTTTTGCATAAAGGTAATTCATCAGACTTATATGATCATTCTCTCTAAATACATCCCAACGTAACCTTGTTCTGTTCCATCCATCCAGGATCTAGGTGCTAGTGAGCGCTTAGGGACTCGGTATGATGCTTCTGTTCTTTCTTTGCTCTTGGCCCCCTCTTGCAATTCTTGCAAGGTGATGATTAGCTCGAGTCCTTAAGCTTCTCGGTAGTGTATAGACCGACAACATCATAATTGGAAGCTCAAAACCAGTCAGCGATGGAGTTGTCCGAGGTGATATTCTTCATCTAATCACTTAATGATCCCCCATTGGGATGCGGTACCGATCATGGATGATCTGGTCTAATCGTTGTCCTGCCTTGGGTCGGAGTTTGCGTGACTGTGAGAGTTGTATATGGGAAGTAATGAACACATCTCATTGTTCTTTGGTTGCAGGCACTGTGATAAGCGCCGCTCTGTATTTAACACCTGCCATGGGCCTTCTCAAAAGAATGAGAATTTCAATCAAAGTTCTAACAGGGGCATTAAACTTGAAGCTGAAATTGAATCTGACATTGAATTCAGCTGCCGTCATTCAACTTTCCTTGCTTCACGGAAAGAACATGTTTGCTTGTTATTTAATGTTGTTGAATTTCTTCTCACCCAAGCCTCCTGCCAGCAGCTTTTCAGCATGGACTTAGGCTTTGATGAATGATTGTCGCTGATGTACTGAATACCACTGGCCATGCCGTGATTTTGGGAATCCATCCAGGGCCAGGCCCTGGGCAAACTTCAAAAATCAAACTTTATCCAGACTTACCAATCCAGTATTCATGGTAGTACAATCCAAATGGTGGGCTTGAAAGTCAGAGAGAATGAAAATATCTTCGAAAACCCCTGGAGGACCTGGGTTGCCGTGTCGGCTTCCCTAGTAGATGGATGGCCAATTGAAACAAACAGGCACCCAGTGATATCAATGGTGTAAGTTTCCGAGTGTAGCATACACGAGTTTGACTAGAGTGAGAAATGCTAAATATAGCTTGAATATCCTCCAGTCGCAAGCGCTATGGTAAGTGCCCATGTGTAAATGCCTGTCATGAGCCTTCAACATGTCGAAATTTTCAATACAAGTTACGAAGGACCCCTGATTATTCCTACTGAGGTTGACACAGGAATGTTACTTATTTTGAAAATTTGTCGACCACAGGAGTTGAAATTTGTCCAGATTTTTTGTCCAACCTCAGGCTAGAAAAGATTTGTCCAGACTCTCAATCTGACTTGTCTAAATTTCATTTGGAATCGCTGAAAACGCCTTTGCCCCAAACCCAATTAATTGTGCTTGTATAACTTGTTGTGCATAGTTTTAATTTTTTGGACTGCTGAATGCCATTGTTCATTTCTGGCTGGGTGATATGGGTCATGCCTTTGTGGTGGTAGCAGACTTTAATCAGTCTTTTGTGATCTATCTGGACTTTTTAACCAATCTCAGCAGGGACAATCAGGGGTCCTAGTTATGATAGGTTCATCGAATCTTAGGCTGATTAGCCCGACACTGAATTCTATAGACATCATTCAACTTTCCTCGCTTCGTGGGAGGTAAACATGATGCTTGTTTACTTCATGTTGCTCTTTTTCTTCTCATTCGAACATCGAGGCCTGAGATTCAATTTCCCCCGGGCCTCCTGGAATATTTAAACTGGCTCATCATGAGCTCATCCATCATCAACTCTCAACACTTGCCCACTTCATCATGAGCATGTCCATCTTCAGCTCGCAACAATTGCCCACCTCATCAAAGACGGTCCATCATCCTGCAATTCTCAGCGTCTATCATGACTGTCTCCGTACTGACCCCAAGTCCCCATTACCCAAGACTATCAACAACCTTGAAATGACGAGGGAATTTGGAGAAAATGCTAACGTCACTCATGATGACGTTGAATATGCCAGCAACGTTGTGCTCACCGTTCATGGATACTTTGGTGACTGCCTTCATGCTTGTGGACACCACGACAGTACTAACACATGTGTGTAGCTTCTCTTCAACATGATCCGAAGCATAAGCGTGATGCTGAGTTTATTGCGGAAATGTACCAATTTGCAGTAAAGAATGCTTGTGTGTTCATTCTTTCATGGTTTTTTTTGAAATTGCTGATATCTTGATGCATAGATATCGGTACAACTTGGGCCTGCGGCCATGCCCCTCCTGCGGACTGGAAAAATGAAATCGAGGGACTGGAGGGTAAAATAGGAAAATTGAAGATTGACATCACTAGTTGTGCCTCGAGTCAGGCCGATCTCAGCACCACTAATAATGCACAAATCGCTGCCAGTAATGCTCAAACCACTGCTAACACTGCTGAAAACATCGCCTTAAATGCTGAAAACATCGCCAATAACGCTCAAACCACTGCCAATACTGCTCAAGCCATTGTCAATAATGCTACAACTACCGCTGATAACGCTGAAATCAACGCAAAATCTGCTCAAAACATCGCCAATATCGCTCAAATCACTGCCAAAAATGTTATTATTGCAGATCTCAATGGCCACCGCCGATACCAAGACAAATTTAGCATGCTCAGAAAAGTGGTACAACACGTTGTTCTTTGTCTTGTTGACTTCTGGATTCTGACGACGCCTTCATTGAAAGACATCGAAGTCTGGTTTGAATCTCGCCCAGGAAGTTCGTCCTCCTGCAGTCAAGGAAACTGACTTAAAATACATAAGTCCTGCACCTACAGTCGGTGCTACTCCGAGACAGTGGGACGGTTGGATTGCAAAGTATACCAACAAGGATATACTCAAGATGATCATATTTTATAACAACAATTTTGGCATAGCTCTCGAGGATAATTTGACACAGAGGATTGACAAATTTCGGTCTTTTTTGTTGGATTGTGGAGAGCTGTGACTGAGGAGGATGTAGTCTTTTTCCTACTTGAATGACAAAATCTAGCAGAGTTGTGGGGACATTTGTATCTGCCGCTTGTAGTAGGAACCATCGCCTTTTTAGTGTGACCATGCTTTTATTTTGTTCTCAATGAGATATAGGTTACTGTTTCCACTAGACTTCAGATAGTGAGTTCGATATAGATGCGAATTGCCGGAATGAAGGAGAAATCGATCAAGAGCTACATCAGGAAAAACCCATTTGCTACATACTTGCCACCCAGGTATACGTAGCGTATGTAGCTCTAGTAGCTGTGGTAGCAGGTGTGCAGTGGTACATAGTAGTATATAGCATCCTGTATATGCCACTGGTAGCTATGTACAGACCAGTATACTTGAGTGATAACTACCAAATGCTATAACATTGGTCAGTATCAGAGCTTTTCTTGTGTCCAGTACAGTTGATTATACTCTAGAAAGATAACTTTGGACTGACTAAGATTTGAAGTTATATCAAAGGGTGAAGCAGAAATAAGGAAATGTAACAATGAATAAAGTTATTTGAACTATTGTCTATACTGTGAGATGCTTCAGACAGTTACAATAGCAGCGGAGAGGGTAGGCTGACAATGAGCATTGGAATGTTGCGAAGTCCATTTTAAACTCCGACCCAAAGTCTATTTGCATCACATGCAATATAAACAAGATCATGCCATTGGGTTCCGATCAAATCCAACCACCCTTTCTTCCTTTCCCCCATCTCTGCCCACTGTTCGTCCACTCCTCCACTCTTTGTTGATCGTTCCATCCTCCTTTTGCTTACTGGTATATAACTAGCTAACTAGCTGTCTTATCCCTAATGGTCCTTGCTGCACTTCATGCATCCTTAAATTCACAGGACTGTTGGGCTGCTGGTGACCAGTGGCGAGTGCCTGTCTTGTAACACCATGCCTTTGTACTGATTCGTCTCACTCTGTTTGTAGGGGTTTTATATCATAGATGCCCTGGACCTGAATGTATGTAGTTTGCATTGTTTTAATGCTCATTGCTTACCATGCACTTAGGATCCGGAATGAGCAGTGAGGCATGGGGTGTAATGATGTCAAAGACCTCTATGTGCAACAGTCATTGCTACTCTGCTTTTTCATGTTTTGTTTGTCTCCCCTGAAAGCTCAGTGGTCAATTGTAAGTGGTATTATCTTCGTCAGTGATTAGGCATACTGATCTTTTTATACAGAGATAAAATGCTGGGGTAAAAGCAAAGCAGGTAGTGACTGGTGATCTCAATGATGAAGAGGAAGAAACTTGGGGGTTACAGGCAGATCTTGAGGGAAGACCCGGAGAAACAGATGGTGAAGATAATCATGACACAGACTGATAGTGTGGGGATGGAATAATAATATGTACTATCTATTATTATTGGAATAAAACCTTTTTGCTAGCCCATGCCAAGAACTGCCATACAATTTATAGATTGAATGTATATCTATCATAGTACTACAGAAAGGAATGGTTGTACTACTGTTGTGAAACTGAAGTACTATGGTAGCAATACATATGTCTCAGTCATAGCTACCTCAGCTACCAGCAGATATATTCATTTAACAGCAGGCTACGTACTAGTACCTAAATGGGGGGTGTGCTACCAAGGTACCCGAGCTACATACCCACTGTAGCTGCACGTATCATATTGACATTTTCCTGATGTATTTGCTTCCACAGAGAACAGCAGTACCTCGCCACCTTCAGGCTCTTGTCTCTCTCAGATACTTGAGGGTGCCTTGGCCTGGCAGTTGCTCTCAAGTGCGTTGAAGATGGAAGCAGAGAATATAGAGTCGTACATGTTGAAGGGCTATGCCGGGGACTTGGTAGTTTCAGGGCACTAGCAGAAGTGTCAGTAAAAGTACAAATCAGGCAATGGGAGCTGAGTGTGCGGAATGGATGGAAGTAATTCCCTAGCCAGACGACCCTTGGTGTCAATAGCCATTAGCAGTGTGCCATAGTGTGGCTATTGAAGAGACATGGGGGTTGAATCAAGTTGTGAGACATTTAGCAGACTCTTCCTTTGCATTATATATGCAGGAGCCTCCCTTGTTAGAGTTCAGCACAGAGGTGTTGGCAAGAGCAGGCAATGGGAGAGTGCAAAATAGATGGAAGCAGCTCCCATGAACACCAAATCAGGCGAGAGATGTGAATGTCATACCTTTGCCTGTGCCGATGATTTGGTCGTATCCTGGCGAGTCTGTCTGATAGCAGCTCAGAGGGCATATCACACCTCCACATGACACTGTTACCACCACATTTTGGAGAACAGTCACAGCTCAATCCATGGCAGCTCTTTCTGACAATGGGCTTGTCAATTCCTTAGAGAACTATACATACCTGAAAGTATGAAATGTTGTTGTTATGAGCAAATACAGCAAGCACTGCTGGAGAGCTCAGAGCAGAAAGGTCGGTGTGGACATGTGAGGAGAGTGTGTGTGGGTGGGTGGGTGTGAAATGCAGTGGACAGAAGCAGTCATCTAACGTGACACAATCTGGCCAGATTCACAGTGTACGCTTGAAGTTTTTACCAAAAGGTGTAGAAGTCAAGGCGCTCTTTCCACCGGATAAGGCCACAATAGTTAATAAAGAGCTCTAATGACAGCCTTATATTATATTTTTTAATAACTCTCTGTAGCCCATAGACCAGGTCTTTAATAATATGCTGTATGCCTCAGCTTACTCAGATGATGCGTGACTGTCAGGATGCCGCCGCCCGCCTCTCCTGTTGATGTGCTCGGTAACAGGCAGTGCTCAAAGGAAAACTAAACTCTAGATGAGAAATCTAGAGACTAACTCTCACTCTAAACACTCACACTATCACCAATGTTTGTAAGTTCGAGGTTGAGTACAGTAGAAGCACTCGTGTATGATCTTAGACTTTGATAATTCAATGTAAGGTGTTCGAAAACTACTTCTGATTCTGATCTAGAAGATGTTTACACAAGATACACTAGTCGAGATAACGAGTTATAACGACGTGGGGTTTTAATAGGTAGGTAGGAACTGGTCTAGTTCAGAGAACAAACGTTGTCTAGGTGAGCAATAGCTGGTCTAGATTACTTCTTAACTCAAACAATCAAAGAACACACAGGTTCTACAAAGAGCTCACAGGCTCTAGAGTTCACTAACTCTCAACACAAGTTCGCAGACTCGAGACAAAGAAGTACACAGACTTCTACAAAGGATACACAGATCCTACGTCAAGTACACAGACTTGCAAAGAGCATGCAGACTCTAGAGTATGCTGACTCTTTCAATTATTCGAACTCAAAGTGTTCTAGGGCTTATTTCACTTCAACTACTTGTTCTTTCTTATTGGGTGACTTAGCAACAAATTACTCAGTCGAGGACAGGCACTTAAATCCGTTATTTGATTAGGTAGCTTATGGGCCACTAGCACAAACATGGGGGAATGCTTTCCTGCCATTGTGTGTCTAGGTGATGGTATTTTATAGTATTCTATGTCTAGGTATAGGAGTCGCTTATCTAGACTACTAGTAGCATGATTATGTGTAGTAATACAAGCAATGAGTAATTATTCTATAAGAATTGTGTGATTCTGAGATATTCATTCAGTTATATGGGGAGGCAACGGGTTTTTCTATTGCCTAGGAGTGCCATGCTGGTCCGTAGGCACTCCTGCCTCCGCTTTCCTATGGTGCCATGTGGCTATTCATTCAGTACTTGTTTAATTGCCTTAGTATCTCAGTGGATGTAACCATCGATCGAGGATCGAGCGAGGTACCGAGATTGTATGGTTGCGATCACTTGCGTGATCTAGACTGGTACCTCGGATCCCTGACTAGGCTATTCTTTCATGCAGGGTTCAGGGTTTCTCATTCATTTCTTTTTAGACTAAGTTCATGGAGGAATTTGATTCCATCATGACTTAGTAACTATTCAAAGTGGTTTTCAGCTTTGTTGAGTTTGACAAGCTAATCTAGTTCAGGTTTTCTAACTTCTGGTTTTTGAGTTTGTCTAGATACAGTGAGGTCCCGTTTGTGTGGTGACTATGTGTAGTCTGTTTTTAAACAGGAAATAGCAAGTAATCTCGAAAGGTTTGTAGAGTTGACTTGTCTAGATGTCTTCTCTTACTTCCTCTTCTGTTACGGTTTTAGGTGCTTCAACACTGATCTAGATGACTCGACTTAGCAGTGTGAAGTCTCCACTCTAGTCCTTAGTACAGCTAGTAGTTTGCATTAATTTGTATAAAATTCGCAAAATCTATGGGTAGCCTGATACCAAGCATATCACCGTACTCTTGTGCTTGATGTGGATGAAATCTGACTACAGATCTCCCTTCCCCTGGCTATTCTTGGAATCACTAACTTTGGCGACCCTTATACGTCCATCAATGGTTCCTGCCACTTCGGAGTATGTCAGCTTTGAAATCGCTCGTTTGCCATTAACACTACTGTGCCACAATGTTATTCCCAAATATTATAAATATAAATATCCTATCCTTTGTTATTCGTTATAACCTCTCAACCCGACATCTCGCAGATATTAGCGACAGAGAAACTGCATTTCAAACCCTAGACACTCAATTTAACTCCTCGAAAACTTATCTTTGGTGAATGGCCAGTGAAAAGGAGAAAAGAAACCTAATATTAGATGCCTTGTCGATGATATACATGAGTTTCAAACACCGTCGGGAACACCCGTTCACTTGACGTCAGAGTAACCACGAGTGCAAGCGTCATTGACTCACAACGTGTGCAAAACCGGACCAATTAACCTGCATGGCTGTCCCCGGCGGTATCTCAAAGTGATTGTTATCAAAGCTTACTATGTCATTATGTAAGCCTTTTCTCCTTTTCTTCACACCTCATCAATACTCCAGTACACTTATACCAAACTTCCGCCCTGCCCACACTGCTGTTACTCACTCATGTCTGCTTGACTGCGCCTACACAATATTCCTATATGGCCAGTATGTGAACCGATCCACCATGGTGAAGACGGATCAATCGTGGTCACCTGTATCTCATGGATTATCAAGCTGCCAGACTGGCGAGCCCTTGCGCAAGGACTGGGAAATAGGTGTATGGATTGTATAGGGGAACAGAAAGATGCCAGAAGGATGAGCGAACATCGGATGTGTTGTATGTAGCCCCATTTTACCTTCCAAGCAGGGCGCTTTTCTGTATTCACCATCCCAACCCAGTGTAGCAAGTAGCCAGAGTTCCATTATGCCATGCACAAATACATTTCAATTTCTACAATATCTGATACCTTGCTCCTGGGACGCATTGAGAATAAGGCAAAGCAAAGATGTGAGAGAAGGAAGGCTTAAACACTCCCAATTTTGACAACACCCGACCACATTCCTACCCCAAACATGAAGAACGCTCCATTCCGTTGGGCACCTCGATCACTCCTACTTCATGTTACAGAAGTCATGAATGTGCACTTTGCGTATTCGGTGCAGCGCTTTGCAGAGGCTGACTACCGCTTGTATGGGATATGTGAGCCCAATGGCCTCCATAGTATGGAGCAAGGGGGCTTTGTCTTTCGGCCTGATGAGCTGAACCTAGATTTATTGATGACACCTCTGTTGCAGCGACCATATGCCTACATCACAAAGACGTCATCGTGGACGCTCTCCGTTCAGTGTGTCCCTCAGAATTAATACAATCAGAACTTATCTCCATGGCAATGCTTTGCAGGATTTTTGACAACAATCAGCAGATCAATTGGAACCTCCTGCATTTTCAGATGGTGTACTCATCAATGAAGAATACAATTCATTTACCATGACAGTATTGCAATAGTTGTGTCAACAACATGGTAAAGGTATACATGCCAGATGTGTCGTCACCAATTCATTGTTGCATGTTCATGTTCGTATACATTACTCCACACAATAATATACCTCCACTAATTCATTATACATTCAAGCCGTAAAGCAAGGTATCGTAGTTGTCAACCGATGACCGCTAGGATTATTTCGGAGCAGAATAAAGAATAGTGGAATCTGGTGTGCGACACCGGACCGGTTAACCCGCATGGATGTCCCTGGTGGTATCTCAAAGTGATTGTTATCAAAGCTTAGTTTGTCATTATGTAAGCCTTTTCTCCTTTTATCTTCACGTCCATCTACAGTAAGTTTTTCGTTCTTCACATGTAGTTTATAGTAGAACACATCTAGAGAAATAAAGGCACTTTGACAAATCTTGTGTGATTACATTGACACGAACTTGCGGTAATAAAAACATCAAACAAAGCATAACATACATGCACATTGACATATGGTCATATATTTCTCCTTTCAACAGCAGTAAATACTTACTTATGATGACTGTAGAGCACCTTTCTGGACCTCGAAGCTGGCATATCTCGCGATGACAAAGTCGACTCTCCATACAAAGATAGCGACGAGGACTTCATCGCTGAGGAGGACAGTGTGGACAGCACAACTGAGTCAATGGCATTCGACAGAGCAACCGCTTCGACGGTAGACAACGAAAGTCAGGCTTGGACAAGTTTCTTGGAGAGGGCAAGGAGTTGTGCAAATGACTTAAAGAGCTCACTGGAGACTGAAGTACGATCTGATATCGGTCTTTTCGACATGCCTGCCAGTGAACTTTTGGTTCTGCAATGCTTTGTAAGCAATGTCTTCATACTCCTAGTAGTTTCTGTCCTGATCGTATTTTTCAAAGTGTGGTTGGGAGGAAAGTGTTGTGTTGCACATTGGGTGGTGCGCACGGCCAGAGTTAGGAATCAAGGCTGCTTTCATCACCCCGCTCGTGAAGGAAACGGTATGGATAGAGGCCGATCTCTCACCAAACTTGAAGAAATGGCTGTTTGACATACCTGGAGTTGTTCGCAGAAACCAGCAAGTTCTGCTTCACACCATCTCTCCTGAAGACAGCTGGTGTGCATTGGCAAGCAGTGTAACAAATCTATATATGCCAGGTTGCTGGGTAACAGTTCGTCATGGCCGTTCACGAGGCGATGTAGGGATAGTGAGCAAGATGTATCCTTGGGGATGCAAGGTTCTCATCGTGCCTAGGTTGTATCTGCCTCATGATACAGACAGGCGGCGAATAGCTGTTGGTTCTCAGCCAGAGCCAAACCTGTTCGATCCTGCAGCTCTTGAGAAAACTGGGCACCATGCCATGAAGGAGGGGCAGTCAAGCCACTGTTTCCAGAGGTCGATGTACGACCATGATCTTCTTGTTTGCCAGATCTATTTCTCTCAGCTCGACATTGCCAATGAGATCCCCCAGAAGTTGGCCGACCTTTTTGCACAGTCAGCCCACCCTCTAGTCTGTAGAAACATAGGCAGTCTACCTAGAGTTTCTGAGTGGTGCTTTCAGGTTGGTGAAGCTATCACTGATATCAGCAGGCATATTTCCGGAACTATTAATGGTGTCGGCAAGCATGGATTGGAGGTGAAGTTTGCCGATGGATTGTTCCCTGTACGATGGGCAGACTGCAAGAAGGAGTTCGAGATCGGAACATACATCGAGATCACAGGAGAAGAGCATGCTACAAGATGGTCTGGATGGATACATGGTATTGACGATGGATTATTGCACTTGATTTCTCGTTCTGGTCCTGAAAATGAGCAAATAGAGGTATGTCTCATTTTCTACCCCTCGTTCACAGGCTTACAGCATTCTGTAGATATGCAGGGTGCACCCCAATTGTGTCAGCGTGATTGCTCCGCCACATATTGCCTCCATCCAGCAGGATGACCACTCTCAGCGTCAAGGTAATACAATGTCCATTGTGCCATGGAAAGGGGTGATGGTTCAGGTCATCAAGCCTGGTCATCATTGGTGTGGAAAGACAGGTTACATGGTCGATGTCAACGTCGCAATGGATCAACGGAGAAACAAGGAAATTTTACAGATCCTTGTCCAGCTCTCGCACTATGATCCCAATGCCCCATTTGTTTCTCTCTGGTTCGGCTACCACGACATCATCGATGAAGAATCATGGTTGCCTCTCAATGAGGCACGTCCTCTGGTCAAGGTCACTGACTTTTTTCATCATGTGATACCGGTTACCAATGTTCTAGGGAAAAGAGGGAGGAGACTACCTCCAGAGCCTGTAGCACCACCTCGGAGTGTTACTCCTCAGCTGGATCCCACGGAACAATGCCTCTCTCCCGCATGGAATCCATCAGCTCCAGATCCTCCCCCAATCCAATACTGGTGCCTCGATCATCAGCTGCTTAATTCCAGGTTCCGTGTGCAGTATAACAATCTCAAAATCACTGCACTAGTGCATTACGACCTTACACTCCACAAAATTGTCTGCATCAGAGATGATACGCTGCTACGACCGATATTGGACCCCTCAAGAGTGTTGGCCATCCATCCAAAAGTCAGGCACTATGACTTGTTTTTGGTCATTTCAGGCAAGCATTGTGGGAAGTGGGTCAGGAGTGTCTGGTTTTACAAATGTCCGCCCACCAATAGCTCGGATCTGGACTGGACTGTTGTCGTTGTTATTCCCTGAGCCCCATTCATGCAAGATGATGTCACTGATGAAACACTGACCTTGCACAGTTCAACAATGACCATTGCAGATGAGATGAAAATCTCCCGGCAGCTGAACTTACAGTTGAGAAAAAGATTACGAGAAGATCCTCGGAGCCACTGAATAGTGCGTGAATATTCCTACATGTTATCATTACACCTATAGATGTATATAGCTATCTGAACAAAAGGCTTAGTGTAACATAATACCTACATAATATCTATTTTAGTCAAGGACTGTAACTTAATATCTACATAATATCTATTTGAACTGTCATCTACATAATATTTATTTAAGTCGAGGACATGGATCCGGATGGATCCACGGATCCATCTGCTAAGCCTTGAATTGAATCATTTACATTAGATAGTTTATATTACACATGCCACATTTTGGCTACATCTTACTCCAACGGTCCACACTTGACTATGGGAATTATTCCCCCCTCATCTTTCCATGGATCATGTACTCATGACCACTGGGCTTAGCATGTGCTTGGCTATACCCGGCAGGAATTAAAGCTGCCCATATCAATATATCGTGTGGCATTATGTAAGCTTTTCCCTCTATCATCTGCTCCATCATCAACAAAATACTATCATCCGTGAGTGTGCCCGCTGCGACATGGAAATGACAGGCACGGCATGCCCACAATACCCCATACAGCTGGGGCCAGTTGCAGAGACGAAGGAGCAGAGGGATTGGGACAAGAGGTGAGGTGAGGAGAGACCTGAGGATCAGTACCCCCACCGCTTCTTAGTAGTAGATAATGTACTTATTACGGTTCATGAAATACAAAAAAAAACTTAAACAAATCGAACAAAAAATGAGCATCAAGTCAATTTGAAAGCCAGGGACAATCTGGTGAATTGTGAATGCCAACACGTCTGCTATGCATCCACTAGCTCCGTTCGCTTCCCAAAATTGCGGTCACGTGTGATTCCGACTCCTCCCCTAGTAAGTCTGCATCATCTACAGCCCCCTCATTTTTGTGTATCTGACCAATCTTTAACCATTCTTCAACAGAACTCCATGTTTACTTGCAGTACGCTTTCATCTGCTGACGTACGAAGGCTTGACGGAAGGCATATGCTCGTGCACCATGCACAGTGCCCTTGATGGATCTTTCAGCCCTGTCACTCCAGAGTTTGATGTTGTACTCGTGCGACCTTAGAACTCTCTGCATTTCTTCATGGAGCAAGCAACACTCTTCATCCCAGCGCTGCATGCGGGCTCGTAATTTGCACCATTCAATTCTCAATGCTAAACCAATCGCCTATCAGAATTGCGCTGTTTTTTAGGACAACGATCCGGATTCAAAAGACTCACTGTCTTGAAGCCCTTCAGGTGTGCTATTGTCGACTGCCCCTGCAATCAACCAAATCCAAGACAGTTGGGGTGCTGTGGACTCTCCCAACGTTTCTTTGCTGCTAGTGTCTCTCTTCTTCCTCTGCTTCAGGCCAGCAATCAGTACAGCGTCCTCGATCTGCAGAACACGATATGTCTTATACCAATCCGTCATTCCTAAAGGTCCAGCAAGATGCCGAAGTGCCTCGTGCGCTCAGTTATACGTGGCCATGCTCCATGTCTTCTCCATGCGACAGACATCCAGTAAATTATTTGATGCGGTCCCAATCTTCTGGCCATGCCCATAGACACCCTTGTGGTTGACTATGTAAGTCTCCAAGATAACCTTCTGCCTCACAATACCCAATGCCTCCATAGCCTGAGCACAGCGAAGTTCCCATTCGTAGTGGAGAAGTTGTTTGTCGCACAATATATTGTGCTTCATCAGCAGGCTCGAGGGTAGGAGCAGGTCAATATTCCACGCCACTACACACTCTCCACCTGCAGCGTGGTCCTCTTCACCATGGATGGAGCAGACCTCCGGCATGTAAACCAGCTGAACCTCCATCCACGAATTGATCTCCTGCTGTAGGCGAGAAGTCTTGTCCAAGACCTTGACACGCTGAATATCTGTGGAATGGGGCCCCAATGCTTTCATTTCTTTTTGCAGGTCCAGCCTATTACATTGCCATACGCTTAGAGGTCAGAAAGGACAAACCAAACTGCGACTCACTGAGCTTGCTCAGCAAGTAGACCATCAGCGATCATCTTGTTTGCAGATATGAGTGTACCTGTGGATGCACCCCACTGAGCATCTAATCCCTCTTCTGATAATTGCAAGTGCACCGATGCCATGGTAAGAGCTATATCATGGCCAAAGTCATTGGACTGATCGAACTATCACCAGGAATACCTACTCATGTTTGACTGTTGGAATGTATGGATTTTTGACTTTTTCTCCACTTGAACGGTGTCACTCCCATGATTCCACCTACTCTGTCCATTCCTGTAGTCGAACTTTGCCATCTTCTGCAGATGAAACAACTGTTTCGCACAGTTCTTCAAATGTCACTCGATTTTCTTCACGATGTGGGATGGCATCTTTGATTCTCCAGAGAAGAAGCTTGGCTTGACAGTAATTTAGCCCTCCCTGTCCAGATAGACGGTGGAGCACTTATGTAACCCAGCATTTTTCCGCCAGTTGTGATCACTCCAGTGGTCATCCAATGTGTCTTGGCGACTTCCTGGCCCCATCTCTCTCATACTACTGGCAACTGGATTCGAAATTGCCCATGTCCATTCGGTTGCTTCCCCATCGGTCTCTCCAACAAATAGTTCAAAAGCAAATGAGAACTCCTCCTGACATTCAACAATATGCACTGGCAAATGAAATTTGGGTACCAGAATTACGATGTCCTTCTGTTTCTGTGGTGGTGTGAGATCGGGTCCGTAGACATTGATCCTCTTCCACAGGTTTTTCCCCCACTGACAGCCGATGTCATAGGCAATCACCACTTCCTTCGGTGCCTCTGTTTTTAAAGTTAGAAGTGTTGGTAGATCCATTCGTACTTGTCTGTTTGTAGTAAATCAGTTGTTTTGCCATCAATGATGACAAGGAATGCATTACTGTTCGCCTTTCCTTAAGTTGATCACTGATGACCCCCACTGGCATTTATGGCGACTGCAGACCACAGCCCCAACCCCACTCACAGACATCCCTTTACCCCCACGCATCGTAGCGAGCTTAACTGTGTCATGATCATTACATGTGCTCTTTTCTTCCACAATCTTATCTTCAAATTTTTTCATATGCGCATTGACTATCTCGCTGTCAATAAAGTAGGAATATCCTTTATTCAAATGGGGGTCCTGGCAATCACTCAAGACATTGAATTGTTTGAGCCTGAAGTTTGCATCCACCGAGACAAACAGACGGTCGAGCCAAATGCTAAGGAGATATGTCAGACAGTGCAATGATGTGGCAATGAATACGACTCACTCTTCTTTCTTACGATTCCCTGAAAGATTGACGCCAGATCTGGGACATGCAAGACAGTGAACTACACAGTCTCCCACCTTTGTCCCCTCTGATCCACTCAAATCATTACCTCGACCATGCCGCTTGAGCATTTGGATGTGTCGCCATTCTCGAACCACATGCAAAAACACCTGATACAGGTCCTACAACCTCAATCAAGATCCAAACAAGGTTGGCTCAGAAGGTGATGAGATGTACCGGCAGCATTAATGAACCAGTATTATCATGCAGACGTGCCAAAGACTGATAATACTCGTAACCGGAGACCTTCGACATAAATGACATCATCTGGAAATGATGAAGCACTGCAAAAGTCATGGCAGTACATGGAAATTCCACTGTTGCCGGGAACCATCATGCACGAAGCATTTGAATATAGAATGGAGTTGTCTGGTGGCATCCACAAAAATATACATTTATTTTATGTATCCCTTCCACATCGATGACAATGACGGATCTACCAGAAGCCTGAGGATAGGGACATGTTTCGCCAGACAGGTGGCCTAGTTGAACCTTGAGACCCACGTCCTGTAGTGTAATTCATGAATAGAATGTGCCATTCCACTCCTGGGAGTGGTTTCATCAGATATGAATGAGTATAAGAAAGGTTTTATACCTCAATTCGATGGAATGGAGTGTCTTGGTGTTCATTGACTATGCATTCCCAGCAAAGATTTCTCCCATTGAAGCATGAGCAACAGCAAAAAACTGCTGGCTGGTCTTGCTCACAGCCCCCGCATATCTCTGAACCAGTCTGTGCTTCGAGGCGCAGGAGCTCCACAAGATAGCTGTCAATTTCTTGGATCCATCGATGAAGTGGTTCATCCTGAATGACATATCAGCGATGAGTTGCTTCTGTAAGAAACGAACACCTACGTCGATGGTCCTTTTTTTGTGCCTGGGCCTAACTTGCTGTAGCAACTGGTCTGTAAGATTGGCTGCCTCTGCAAAATCAAAATCGGGAGGAAATACAGGGTTTGGCTGGTAGCCGAGCTTTCCCTCTGGTCGCTGACCACCATCGAGAGCAGTCTTCTTGGTTTGGGATCCATAGTTTCTCTCTACATCAATATCGTGTCATTTACGCTGATGCACTATCGAATCATCCGCCAAAGTAGAAATCTCGACATGTTATAGCTGATGAGTTGTCGTGCCAGACAAGGTTGCCTGCCTTGCAGGTGTTTGAATCGGCTGTTTCGCACTGACATGCTCGACCTTCCCATTGGGCAGACATCGATACCGCTCTATAGTGCAGCATTGTCTTTGGGACATAGCATGCTGTCATGTAGTTGATGTCAACCTTTGCAATGGTTCCAGAAATAACTTGCATTTGTCTGGCCACAGCCGACTGGCAAAAATGAGATTGCGTCACTGAAAGGAGTTCAGACACTGGGTCAGAAGATAAGAAACAAATTGATTCATCAGGACATGGAGGGAAATAATGCATCAAGTCTCTCACAATGAAGAATTGTTTCATCCTGTGAAACCTGAGGAGGAAGAATAAATTCGTTGTAAGGGAAAACATTCTTCTTCATTAACTTTAGGTGCTGGAAATAATCAAGAAATAATACATTTCGCTCACAATGAAGAATTATTTCATCCTGCCAAACCTCAGGAGGAAGAATGAATTCATCATAAGGCACAGAATTGAAGACCCTGTCAACAGCCATGAATAATTAGTCGCGGAGCTGCAAGATACCCCAAAAATAGTTACATAATACCTCATGGTTCTGGGTACATTAATCGTACTGTACGAGGATGAGCTTCTAGAATATCCCCTTCATTGCAATTGACAGAGGATGGTTGCAGTGAGTATATTGATCCTCCAGCGTCACAGCCAAATTGTCTTACCTATGTCATAGGAATGAACAACTTCCAAGTATAACAGGGACCAGCAAAGTTTCCTTCTCGACGTCTGCTATCCTCGCTATCTTTGCATGAAGTGGGAGGGCTATGTGGACTTGGAGTGCATGACCAATATCAGAGCTATCTTCTTTCAGCAATTCCCTCTGGTGCAGAATGCTGATGTGTCGATCGAGCGCGCTAAGTTTTACCTGGTAAGTGACACAATACAATCAATGTTTCTGCAAAATTGACAAACCTGTGTGCACATTGCAGGTGCTGAGAACTGTGGTCTACCAACATCACAATCGGAAAAAGAGAGGTGACTCTAGTACCACTCCAAGTGTCACCACCGCCGTCCAATCAGCTATGTCTGCTGTTGAGGTGGTTCCCACATCAGATGACAACGAGAAGGTTGTCTCTAGCTCTCAACTACCCCTCCAAGTGGCGGTGGTGGAACATGATAAAGAGGATGTCTCTAGCTCCCAGCAGCCCTTCAATGTCGTGGCATAGCTGACAGTGTATAAAAAGGTATGATGCCATCATTGTGCCCACAACATGAAAACTGACTTTCAAACACGCAGATGGAGGCATGTTCTCAGGAATCATTCATCTAGGCAGATGAGGTTCACTTCTGTGTCGGTCGGCATTTTGTTGTAGAGAGCGAATAAAAATAAATACTCTGTTGTTCTGTTCAGATTATATTGATGAAAGGAAACGCAGGCACTATTCGAGATGAAACAGTTTGCATAGGTATTATTTACAGTCGTAAGAAGTGGATATGTTGAAACAATTTATTTTGGCCTGAGCCACATGTATACAAAATGACGTTGTTTACAAATTCGGCCCGGAGTCTGGATGTTGCCATTTTGCGGAGATGCCAGTTACTCAATGAGATACTTAGAGCATAATGTGGCATTTGTCTCCCACGCGTTGTATGTAGATTATATTATGCGCCAGGGAACTCTGTCATTCTTGGACAATATATTATATCCACTGCTGGAAAAGATATTTTGGCAGGCAAGGCATACATGTACATGATGTCACTACACATTTTACACAAAATTCTATATCTTTAAAGACATTTGAGCCTGAAGTTCACATCTGTCAATGTAAGGAGACTGCTAAGGAGATATGTCAGACAGTGAGATGCGGGGCTGAAAATGACTCACCCTTCATTTTCATTCATTTCTTTTATTCCAGGTAATAACACAGGCTGACTTTTTGGTACGACCGAATCAGGCATGCCATGTGGTCCAAGCCTAACCACATCTTAGTCAATGCATCCCAGTAGCACCAAATTGGTATGTACTCTTTTTCAGGCCTCAGGTTGATATAGCCAGGTGCTATGAGGACCCAATTGTGGTCGTACAGATCAGCGAGAGCAAGATCATCTTGGAATGAATCAAGATGAGGTGGCCTGAAGTCGACGAGTTAGTAGAATCAACACGAATCATTTCTGAACAATAGACGCACCACTCAGGGGGGATGGGAGGACGATTGGCTAGAGTCTCAGTGACAATTGCATCTATAATGTAGCTATTGCGAACTGAGCCAGAGAGAGAACTGACTATCGAGGCAATTGATATGGTAATTGGGGGAACATGAGCAAGAGAGCTGGGAGAATAACTCAGTCAGCCACTGTTATGGGTAGTATCCAGGAGAAGAAGCGCGTCAACATACCGGTTAGTAGCGTATTCTACGGAAATTGGCGCCACCAGTGGTGACCTCTGACCCCTCATTCCTTGATGAAGATCACATAATTTGATGCTGAGATATTCCAGGTCTCCCAATGTGCCATGAGGCAAATCATGTGAAATTCCATGAATATATGGTTGCAAAACTCGGTTATGTCCCTCTGAGTCTTCAAGTATAGTCCATCCATGAGTATGATGGGAGCGAACACTATGGTACACAGCCAGGCATGATGCTACTGGACAAGTCCAGACTTTGGCCACTGGTGTCGCATGGGATGGCAAGCCTGGTGGCTTGGGGAGGAAGGATCGCATGGTACGATGCTCAAGGAGCTGATATGCACAGTCAGTGTGGAAAACATGTCCACATTGCAAGACCCATGCTTGACCAAAAATGATGCTTTCTCCCCAGGGAGTACATCGAAGCACCATAGATAAGAAATCGAGGTTGCAAGAGCAGAGAGAACATTTGACAGTATCGCAGGGAAACATGGATGCTGCCGCCATGGGAATGAAACCAGTGGACATTACTGGGCCACACACACATATATAATTGTGCCCTTGCCCATGAATGGTGTCTCACAACTTGAATTTCATGGGCAGTTACGTTTGTGAGAAGGATCCTGATTAAAAAATTCACACATCTGAGTAAATTTATACATTTTACCACAGACTAGAACACAAGTTTTTCATCTAGCACAGACCAGCAGGAATTAATTCATACTGGGTACATAGGCCAATTTATTCATCTACGACAGATCCATCAGAAAATTCAACATTTTGATCCAGCACAGACCAGTGAACGAATATTTTATGTTTGGAATGTACATCAATTTTTTTCATTAACCAGAGACCCCAACAAAAACCCATTCATATGACGATTTTTGAGGAAAAATCAAGCATCACAAGAATTTTTCACTTTAAAGTATGACATTCAAGTTTACAATGACTAATAAATGTAATACTACGATGAGTACGTAGATTACTAACCAAAGGACTGCATGCCTTCACATCCGACCTCTTGTGGATGGGCGCATCGCGTCAATCTTCTTTCTTTTAACCATGGGGTATGCTAGCATTGCCTGGGATCCATGCAACGGTCACTTGAGATGTGTACTTAGACTAACCGTAGAAAGATCCTCGGTAACATCCTTGGTCCTGAAGTGCTTGTGTCGTGCATAGGTGTGCAGGGGAGACTTGGGGGGAGAAAGGATAGTAGAGGTTGGTGAATAGTCAGATTCCACCGGTGTTGACTTTTTTGGAGTGACTGGCAATGGCAGTGAGACGACAGAGTCCTTCATGGGGCTGGACCCATCTTTTAGAGCTAGGAGACGAGCACTATGGTGGGGGGGTGTTACAATGTCTGAGGTGGGCTCAGGAACAACATTTGCCAAAGATTCACTGGTAGAAGTGTGCAACATGGCTTCCTGCTCCTCAAGAAAGGCAATGGCGCTTCGCAGCATCTCCAAACCATGTCCGTCTGTGAGGGATCCCATGCAAAGAAGATAAGCCTCAATGCACTATGATGACATCAGTACTTTGTGAATGTGCACCTGGAAGCAGTACATACTCAAAGTTTCCTACAATGACAGTCTTCCTCATCCTCCTTTGTAGACGACCGTCCCGTTAATGCAATGAAATCAATAGGAAACTTGGCAAGCCAAGCTGCCCACAGTCGCAAACACATGTTTTCTAAGACTTGACCTCCCAAACGACAACTATCCCAGTATTCAGCGATGAATGGTAGCATGGCTTCCTCTTCGTCGGCAGCCAGGAAGAACACTACAAGGTCTTCAACATTCAAGTACTCAGGTCACATATGAAGACTTGCCACGATTATAAGGACTTTCGGTCATGGTTTGGGACAGTAGGGTAGCACTGAGGAGGAATTAAATGAGGTGGCCATCGCCTGGCACAGCGGATGAGCTCTGAAGAAGAAAAAGGGTAGCACTGGGGTATGGGGGAGAGCCACATACCTTGTCAATGGTTAGTCATTATAACCGATTTTCTGAGGGCTCTGGAGATGAAAAAATTCATCAGAAGCATATAGGTGAACAGATGAATTTATTCATTTGTAACTCAGGTTGCAGGCAACCATGATGCCAAGGCTTCTCTTGTGGCTGGAATGGGCCAGAGCTAAATTTGACTCTTGATCAACATGCCAAAAATAGATAGAGAACGTGAAGCTCATACCAAGTTCTCCCACCTCAGATATCCTGCATTAAAAAGTCGTACCTCAGAATGCAGGATCCCTCGTCCCAATTAACCCATTAGAATAAATTTTAATTCGATGTAGGCATGTACACTCACTGAAAAATAGTGAGTCAGACATGGGGGTTGCGATCTGTTGTCCAATGTTGAAAATGAATGATTAAGAGATAAACGTTCACTATACCTATCTCAACTCCAAGTCCGATAGCCTCCATCCCAGATGGATCTTGTGAACGTGAGGTGAAAAATAGATGTAAGGGAGATGAGAATAGTGGAAAAAGAGGACATAGATGTAGACATACCATGTAATGTAGCACGTACGTGGATTTGTCTATATGCTTGAATGGAGAAATCGTTAATAAATAATCGGCACTTGTGAAGTAAGGCTTACAATCCATCAAGCACCTCCTGATTGAACAATTGATGAAATTCAACCTCCTCCGCTAGAAGTATTGTACATAAGCGAATACATATCAAGTTCTGCTAAATCACCTGCAATGAAAATCAGTCATATGGATGTAGAAATGAAAAGAAAAACTAACCTCAACATGGTCTCCCAGCTGGAAGAAATGTTTCGCTCGAAGCCCACCCGACCATACTGACCACCCATTCCAATCTCGAAGTCCATATGAGAAAATGCTACCCTGATTCGCCACTTCCATTTCTATTGTCACCACCATCCATCCCGATGTATTGTACCCTCATAGGGTGTAATGATAACGGGGGTTCAGTGGCGAAGTATGCCAACCCGAGCTACAAAGTTGAATAGCAGAATAAGAAGACGGTCGGGACTCACAAGATCGACAATTTATCAACATGTTCAAGTGCCAGCTTTTTTCTATACCTTCTCTCCGCCTCCAAAAGTACCCTTGCTGGAAATGGGTCCATTAAGTTCGAAGAACGTGGGTAAACTTGCTTGAGATCGCCAAAGAAAGTGTCCTTGGCTTGCAGACCGATGCGGAGGTAGTAGTATTTGATAGACATGTTGAAATTTGAAGAGATAATACAAGCAGAGGGCGAGTGTGCAAGTAAAGCAAGTAAAGTAAAGTCAAAAGCATGAAGTCGCGACTTCAATCGTTATTGAGCATGCTGCCAGCAGGCTGGCAGTAAGTCACATGACTTAAATGACATCACAGTCAGCTAGTGCATATTTCGTATCGGTTACACTACTGACAGCCTGCCAGCATGCACGTGACCAAATGATATCATGGTCAATTTGAGTTAGGGCTGAGAGGAAAACCTCTGGGAGACTGCGATTTTGTAATTAAACAATGTATCAATGGGCAATGGGCATTAACAGTCAATTGTACGACTATTGTAGGTTGCTATATCGGGGTTTTTTATAGCATGTGACAATAGTATTATACATGGCCAATCCAATCCCTTGACCCCTCAGGTATAATACATGGTATAATACTGTACCAATCGTCTTGATTTCAGTTTGCGGGCACGAAACGTTTAGCCAAACTAGGGCCCCCCGCACGTTGGGGTTCCACGTTGAACACTACGGGAGCTACGATGTTTTCTATTTTGTGCCAAGATATTCATGTTCCAAGGGCACCCCCCCTCTCTGAACGACTCTCTGGCTCTATATTCTTGCTGCCTGACCTTCTCAGCTCCTTCCCTAGCCAGAGATTATTTCCAACAATCTGCCACTCTTTGGTGTGATAGACATCGATGTAGCACCTTATTCTTCTCATCTCCGTCTCACTCCACTATAATCTGGTTGCATGTTACCTTCATGAACTATCATCAGCGACTCGAGACAGGGCTAGCTAGGACAAAGTCTGATTTCCACTAAATGAAGGAATGGCGCCACCTCATTTTTTGAATTGATAAGCCATGGACATTGCTTCCTTTTGATGTCCTGTGTTCGGTCAATTGTCATGCCTCCTGCTTCTTTCGCTGTGCATCATCCTGCACTGCCCCCAAATGACAGCTCCAAACATTATGTCTTCTGAGGAAATCGCCGCCGAGGTTTCCCGTACTTTCAATTCTCAGAATCTATCAAGCAGAATGATAGTACTATCAACCTCGGTGTTCTCGAAGTTGCCTTACCAACTGTACATATACGATACATTGATCCACCAACTTTATTACCATCATTCTTGGATGACATGCAAGGTTCCCTTGACCCATGTCTTTGAGCCCTTACTTATCTCTCTGCTCCTGCCCTGTTGGAATTATCTCTTATATTCGCCAGGAAGATGCGACTCAACTGGCGAGACTGTGAGGGTGCGTAGCAGAGAGAGGGTAACCCCTCTCCTGGCTCCAGTCTGCCAGGTAACGACCAATCATGGGATCAGGTTGCATGCCGCCTCGCTTTGACCTAGGAGGTGGAGGCAATCATGAGTACAGCCAATGGCTAGTACTAGCAGAGCTCGATTCACTCGTATATGACCTTCTTGTGACCTCTGTGAGGTGAAGGTGATACGACTTCGCTTGTGACCTTATCGATGTTGGTACACTGTTTCACATGTATTTCCTAGCAAGCAATCAGGGTTAATGTTAATGGTGAGAATTCAACAAATTGGACACTCTGTAGAAATTTTAGTTACAAGACAATTAAATCATAGACGTTGGTCAACAACAAGAAAGGATGTAATTCTGGGCCGATATTACAGATGTTTGATTGACCGGGTCAGACCAACTGCCCTGGAGGTTTTTACGTCTGGGCCAATATTACTGAGGTTCGATTAACCGGGTCAGACCATAGGTCTAACAGTATGGCTGACATTCCCTGACCTGAGATGCGTCGATAATGCTTACATTCTTAATACATCTGTACTATCAGCTATATTATCATCTTGTATTTATTCTAGACCCAGGCTGCACCGGCTTATCGACTGTACATTGTAATATCTTGAGTCAAACCACAGAGCATTGAGGCGTTCATTACCAGATCCACAGTAGGTGTATCACTATTGACATTTGTCTCCAGATGAGTCTTCAGTGACCGAATTGAATGGAGGTGCTTTGTCTGCAGTCTTAACCATGAACTTGATTCGAAATACAGGCATGAATGAGTTATACTCATGTAGCAAAGGGGAATATACAGTTAGTGTTAACTTGAATTACTCGGCAGTTAAAGAACAGAGCAAGTGTGAAGGTGGACTATTGCCCACTACAAGGAGGACTAAGGAAATGTCAACCTATGTGATTTGAGTCTCTAATTGACACTTCAATTCAGGTATACCATCGTTGAGACCAGACCAGCTATGGCAGATGGATGAGGTCAGACGAAGGTCAGATGGAGCAGGGATCACTCAAGAAGATGGACCATTGCTATTCTGGGAACTTGACTGCTGACCACCATGGTCATGCTCTCATGGACTCCCCAAAGCAGTCAAAGGTCCTAGCAAATAGGCGTAAAAGCAAAAAGAGTTATCTGAAGTATTCTTACTTAAATCACCATTATTTCTATGTTGGTCTCATAAACACGCTCTCTTAGACATCATGAAGAAATTCTCGCTCGTCGTCATGAAAAGTATCAGAGGCGACATAGTTCTCGGTGCATCTAGCTGTATTAACCTCCTCTCAGAATGCCTCACGATGCTCCACTAGAATTGCCGCCACTGAGCCTATTCCTGAGCCAGCATGATGCTCCGAAAGTGAGACTTTTGCTACACAGAATCACTACTCTGAATGTCGCTCTGCCTCTCCTCCCATAACCAATGAGGAAGTCGTTGTGGAGCCGGTAATTGCCTCAGAGCGGACCTCCAGTCCATGTGGATGGCGCAGTCCATCTCCCATACAGCGTGTAACAGTTGTGCCTCAATGAGCCCAATTATCTGTTGATGGGAAGCCCTTTAGACCCCATGCAAAATGGTACCTGCTGCGTGCTAGAGACGTCGAAACAAAGTTTCATGCACGTATGAGGGGCTGGACACCCTGCGAGTACATGGAACGGCTGTACCAGTGCTTCCTTCAATTGTATCTTAAAGGTGTATGTGGGGCAATGTTTGAGATTGATGATGAGGAGGAAACACTACAGACGTTGTTGGACGAATTACACCAATGCACTGAAGGGATTCTGAATGTGGTGGGTGTTGGTAAAACTTATCGTCTTGTGGAGGACATCATTCAGGACGTGGCACTTGTTCACTCATGGTTGTTTGAGATTCAAACAGATGTTTTTGCCGAGGGCCAGGAGTACATTGTCTATCAGCATAGGAAAAGTGCTTTATTGTACCAGCAGGAGAATTTTGAGAATTAACTTGTTTTCTGACCAACAGCGATGTAACAACGGCTTCAGCATCATCTCTAAACTGAAGGGGCAACAAAAAAGATGCACAATCTAAATGTATTAAGTGGTTCAACCATTCCATCCCCAAGAATGAAGTCAGTTGTGGCTGTCCTTGATGAATTATTTCATCCAGGAACGGCCACTCAATAAATAAATTTATCGATACCAGTTAAATTCATTGGCTGTCAGGTACCGCAATAGTTCCCCGATCAATTATTGCATCCAGGAACTGTTGCTCAATAAATAAATTCATTGATATCGGTTAGATTCATGGACTGTTGGTACCACATTAGTTCCCCGAAGAATTATTTCATCCAGTGACTGTTCTTTGTCGAATTAATTCATCAGTACGGATGAATTTCATTGGCTGTCGGTAATCATTTCTTTCATCCCATGACTGTTCTTCAGTGAATTAGTTGATCGGTACTGATTGATGATCTTCATTGGCCATCAGTACCACCACACCTTAGTGATAAGTTTCCTCGAATTAGATCTCTGAAAATTTCTACAAATTTTTCATTGATGAACTCGAATGATTGTGGGGCTTTACGATGTCGCACTTTGTTTTGTACGCACAACAGACATTCAAGTTGTATTTACATACATAATGGCTACGAGAGGATGAACAAGTGTAGTCTACATTTTAATAGCTATGGGAAGATGAACATGTGTAGTCTACATTTTAATAGTTTTCAGAATGACAACAACCTGTCTCTTTGAGAGTGCATCGTTGAACAGCTTGATGGCCTCGGATTTGGTGGTTCCCTTGAAGGAAAGCCCACCGGTGACCCCAGTGGTGAGTGAAAGCTGGTCAGAGCTGGGAGAGTATCCAGAAGAAAGGTAGATGAAGTAGGTGAAAGTATGCATGTGCCCTGGACCATGCCGATGGCCCAGCCATGGGTTACTGCATACCACTTGAAAGGATTGTGGACCCCAGGGTTGTTCAAAAACCCACAACTGCCACAAGCAAAAGTGGGAGGACCGGCCTCTTCATCGTCATCAGGAAGGGGCAGTGGTTCCATTGGAACACTAAGCATAGCGCCAGGTGGGATGATACCTGAGATTAGAAGGCTTGTTAGAAGGCTTGAGCGTTGGTCAGAAATAACAAACCTGGAGCAATATCATCTGAAAACAAATACAGTTAGACTGTGCTGGCAGATTTCATCATCCTGATCTTACCGAGCTCTGTGAATAGCATTGCAATCAGGTGGAGGACCCAATCCTTGCGATCACCTTGGGCAGAGGACGTAGACAGGCTGAAAGTGCTGGCAACAGACAACATTGTAGAGTGGGGGTTGGAAAGAGAAAATCTAGGTGTTCCTTCCTTTATATACTGGTCCCCGGTGTTGCGACTGCAAACGTACCAGCCATGTAATTTTGCAATTTATTCTAAATATAACTTGTAATACAGTATAGGGGAGCGAGCGTACTTAAAGAATAAGTGAGCATACATAACCAGTATGCAAGGGCATCATAATTGTATGCACCAGTGACACCTGACGCGACAGACATAAACCAGAGCTTAGTTACAGCAGGTACTTGACAGGCATGCTTGACAGAAAGTTCACAAAACACTGTTTGGCCGTGGGTAGTCGCGGAAACTGAGTGAGCTCACTCCCTTAAGCAGAGAATAAAGAAGATCATAATTGAAAAGATCGGTGCACTCACTAAATTAAAAGTGACGTACTGTACCTGAGAAGGCCGGACCAAACCTCACGTGAGAGATAAGATAAAGTGATATGGCTAGCATGTGGTCTGAATAGGAGCTTCGGCCAAGTGCTGGTAAACCGAGTGATTGGTTGACAAGGATATCCATTGCTGTGCAGAATTAGTGAGCTCACTGTGTGCTTGACACTAATCTAGAAGGTTATACATGTAGCACAAAGGGCTAGACATGTATTGACATGTGGTCGAAAGGTGATACACCCTCAGACTTGTAAATCGGTGTGTGCCTATTGGGCCTTAGTGAGCTCACTATGGAAACAATGCTATAGGAGGAAATACCGAGCCAGACACAAAGTAAGGCTGCGGCAACAGTGGGCTATGTATGTAGGAGTCTAGTTTACCTGGGTACGGCTGTGGTGTTTGTAATTAACAACGGTTGTAGTATAAGTAGTCAGTAGTCTGGGTTAGTATATAAGTTTCGAACCCCCAAATTACGGTGTGCGCATAGAAAGTGAGCGCTGTGATAAAGGATTAGTTTGTAGCTTCGAGCATCGTATAGAAATAGCGAGCTCACTCTGAGGAATAGAGATAACTTCAGAATCTGACTTGTGTGCTTAAGTCCCAAGTGAATAAGAATCAGTGTTCCGGTTCTGTTCCATCTGAGTACTGTTTGGAGTCTGTGAGAGTATGAATTGAAGTGAAGTTTCTGAAATCTGTTCTGTCTGTCTGTTCTGTTCTGTCAGTCTGTTTCTGAAATCTGTTTCTGTTCTGTTCTCTGAGTTGTTTCCGTCCTGAATCTGAGATCCATAGAAGGATTAGAGGTTGTTCTCGTCATTGCAGTCAGTTCCATTAACCCTACGCACCTGTGTGTAGTGAGCTCACTAAGTTGGTACTTGGGGAGTGGTTAAAAGAGCAAGCTCAGTGTCATTGTGACCTGCAGTGTGTCCGATTGTGTTGTAGGACGAGCGTCCTAGTGTAGTTTTGAATATTATACTTCGCCTGGAAGGTTGTGCCTTGAAGTGTACCTTCTTGTAAAAAGTTCCTAGCCTTAGGATCAGTCTGAAATGAGTAAAACGCTGCATAGTGTCAAGATAATAAGGTGCTTTACTAGTTCTAAAGTACTAGTAGTCACAAGGTGATATAATCTTGTCCCCCCATGTACTTACGAGGGTGATTGTATAGATTGAGTAGTTGTGTGAGTGTGTGTGAGGTTTAGTGTGTGTAGCACACTGTTCTGAGTGCTATCCCACAGTTGCCCACAGCCAGCCTCATCACCGGGCAACTATACAGTTGCTATTCTACTCCGCTGGCAGAGACCACTTAGCGGCTGGATCGCAGGGACTATTTAACGTATTAATTCTTGATCGATCTCTCGGCCTCTAAAACTCTAAACCTTGGTTGAACTCCATGATCCGTCTAGAAAATTTTCGATTTTCAAAAAGTAAGTGTTGAATATACTATTTCTCTAAAGCAACACTAACCGCATTGACAGTGGGTAAGACGAAGTTTCCAGAGGTCCAAGATGCCTACATCAGGTCTGTTCTGTTGCCTTTATTTGTGACTGGCCAGGTGACAAAAGCCGTCAACCGAACACTGTTGGATTGTGTAAAGCTATTCAACCAAAACCACACACTTGACTGTCCCCCCAAGGACGTTGAAAAAAGATTGTATGAATGCAACAATGTAAGTCAGGTTGAAGATCATTCTGGAAATGTTTGGTTGATACCCAAGCAGAGTCTTAAGATGTGCTTGTACAATTTGGTTGCTAAGCTCAAGCGCCAGGCCCCAGGTTCGCTACCACAGCAGATGTGCCAGAGGCAGACTGTATTGAAACTCAAAGGTACCCATCGCCTGACCCCCATGGAACTCTACTTCTGGAAAATCTGTATGGAGCCATCTTTTGTCCATGCCTTCGAAGCCGAAAAAGAACAAGTTCAAGCCATGCCGACTAGCGATGAGAGTACGGTGACAGAAAATGGCGGCAGAGACAGCAGGCATCCGAAGAACAAAAAGCAACAGGAGAGTGGGCGAGATCTCCAAGTAGGGTGGAAGTTGGCAAAGGAATGGCTAGCGTCAGCACCAGAGGAGGTCAGGCAGGAAATTGAAGCATTGGCTCTGGAAGACGCTGAACATAAGAAAAGGATGTTCCAGGAGGGGACTCCAGAATCCGTTCAGAGGTCAGCATTCTGTCATTGCAACTATCTGTATATCTGGATTTCTGACTTGCCCTTTTAACAGAGCCCTGCAGAAGATTGAACTGATGGGGTCGGAAATCATGAAAGTCATCAAGGAAGCCGGGTGGGTGTGCTATATTCATGCTGGCGGTTTAGTTCCTGGGGAGTTCTATCCTCGAATGTTGTGGTCAGTCCTTTGGTGACGATCTTCTGGCTATACCTTGCTGATGTGTGATAACATATAGCTTGAACATTGGGAAAAACAAAGACGGACTCATGTGGGGACAGCATCACCCAAATTATCAAGAGCACATGGCTGACTCTTTCGCCCAGTTTTTATGTTCTACATACCGTATGTTTTTCACCATATTTTGTTACATGCTGTGCAGCTTACCCTCTGATATTAGCCGACGAAATATGCCAGAGGTATCAAGACAAAATGGCCTCAATCCATCACAGCAATGACTCGGACGAGTGAGACGAGATAGATCAAGTTTCTAGGGCGACAATAGCAGCTGGTCTGGAAGAAGGATTTCAGTCGATGGCATGGGATGCTGGAGCTGGGAAGAGGAAGACAACATCTGTGACAGTGAACACCACTGCTACTGATGCAGCATCCAATGGAGACGGTTTCAATACTGCGTCGCCTAGCATTCATGATAGCCCCCCTCCTGTACCAGAGTTCATGATGACAAACAGCGCAGCGCCTGGTGCAGCATCAATTGGAGACAATCTCGATGCAGTATTGGCCACTGTTTGCAGCGTCCCACCTGTAGAAGCAGAGGTTGCCGACCAAACCACTATTATTACACACGCTCCTGCTTATCACACACCTCTAGCCATTAATATGGTTAATGCCTGTCCCCTGCCCCTCCCCAATAACCACCTCCCTAACAACCAATTGGTGCCAACATCATTGTTAGACCACTTGTGGGGTATGGATATGTTCATGCCCATGTACGACAGTGGTTGTGGAGGAAACGACGTGCCATCCGAGATATGGGATCTGCCAAGTCTGAATTTCAACAGTGTTGACCCCAGCTATCTGCAGCTTAACCTGTCTCATGTGGGATCCTCGGATCTCGGATTTCAACCACCTCTGGATGTACAGCAAGCAGGGATCGATGCTGCTCTTCAATGGGATGCTGGTCAGTCCATGCTGGACCCAGTGAGCAAGGAAGAGATGCCATATTTGCTCTCAACATGGCGGCCTGTCATTCCCGAGGTGGTTCCCAAGATCCTGGTACAGATGATTGCTGAAGCACCAGCTGGGAGTGATGATGCTTCGATCCTCCGGCAGACCACTGAGCTGTCTCGAAAACCGACACTGGTAGAAGGTCAGGATGGTCTGGAAGAGGCATGTCAAGGTGAAAAAGAAAACACTGTGCGATCATCTCGAGGACAGGTGCCTGTTTCACTGGATGTGGGTAGTGAGGTAGATGAGGCTGAGACCGTGTTGCGATCTATTGATTTAGGCAAAGACTACTTAGCGCTTGTGGATGTGTGGAAAGATTTTGAGAAGTGAACAACTATTACTCCGGTGAGTCTTGTGTTGTTTTGATCAGACTTCATCTGAACTGAATGTCCTACAGGGTCGATTTCCAGTGTTGGGACGACCATCTGCTCTGTCAGACCTACTCAAGAAGAAGCCTTGGACAGCTGCCCTTCCTGTCCTTTCGAAGGAGGGTCAAAAGACTCTCATTGACGAGACCTTGCATTGGTGGAATTCCTTGCAGCCCGCATCAAGGCATTCATCGATTCCAGGGGAACTCCCTAGCGGTGACTTTCCTGAGGATATGGGGAAGCTCAAAAAGAAGGGTCTGCATGGAATGATGCAGATTATGTATTTGGTATGATGGTGGGGGACTCTCGTCCGAGAGTCAGACCATGATCCTATTCTGTGGAAAGCATTCACCGCTGACGTCCAAGTGTCTTTCGGCGCCATGCTAAGTGCGGGAGCAAAGCGCAAAATGGGGACAGGTGCCGAGGAGCGTACCCAACATTGTTGTGCCAAGTAAGCTTTCGTTTGTCATGCCATGTTCTTGTTATCTTTCTTGGCTGTTGATACGTATCTTTCATCATAAGTAATAAATGATACCCTGATACCCCCGCATGTATGGCTTGCGTTTCTTGTTGGGTGTATGGAGAATCACGTTACTTTGTCAGTTCATGTAGGCTGTTGAAATGAATTTATTGAATAGGAGAGAGTGTGAAATGATAAAGCTTAGCTTGGAATAAGAAATTATTGATGAGGGCGAGGCTCACACGAATTTATCGATGGCTCAGCTTGTGACACAAATTATTTCATGGGATCATGAAATAATTTGATAGAAGGTATATACGTCTGACAAAGAATTCCCACTGGAATAAGAAATTATTGATGAGGGCAAGGCTCACACGAATTTATCGATCACTCAGCTTGTGACAGGAATTATTTCATGGGATCACAAAATAGTTTGATAGAAGGTAGACACATCTGACAAAGAATTCCCACCAAGAATTTGTAGTATAGTTGAATCAGTTTTATTCATGTCAGTGATCTATAAAACTGCATCGAGCGGTACTTGAGTGAGTCAACATTGTAATGACAACTAATAAGAGACGTTTAGTAGTGAGAACAGCGGAGACCGGACTAAATTAACGTACATATGTGATTATTTTCTCAGCAATAGGGTGATACCTGTTTGAAGGGGCAGCTCTTCCTCACTTGAGTCAAGATTAGAAGACTGAGATTGCTCAGAAAGTACAGATGATTTTACCGACACTTTCCGAGTGCACTCAGCTTCTGACGTCTGCTTTTCTGATGGTTAGTAACGATAATAGCAGAGTCATGACTAAATTAACATACAGATGTAATTGTATTCTCAGCCCCTGCCCATCCAACACTGGGGTGAAACCTCTTCGAAGGGGGCAGCTCTTCCTTGCTTGAGTCAAGGCTGGAAGATCAAGATCGCTTGGAAAGTACAGATGATTTTACCGAGACTTTCCGAGTGCACTGAGGTTTTGACATCTGCTTGTCTGTAACTTGAGCTGAGAAGGAAGAGCACGGGGCTGTAGGTGCTTCGCCAACCTAATACAGAGGAATTAGTACTGGCAACTGTTTGTATTCACAGCAATGGCATACTAGATCGTCAGTGGCACTGGAATTTGAGGATGGATCCAGTGAGGAGGCAGCTACATGTGTATTCCTTTCTGGGATGTTGTTAAGTCTCGGTGTCGTGATAGATTGCTGAATGTCTTGGGGACAGTGGACAGGCGTATCAGATTGGGCCTTGGGTAAGACTGGAGGCAGTGACTGGCTGATTGGAGCAGAGTGGTTGGTGTGAACTTGGAGCATTAGGTGGGCAAGGGCCTAGTAGTAGGTTGGTATGGAGAAATGAATAGACACAGGGAAACCCACTGTAAGTGCACTACACTTCCACGTGCAAACAGAGTTCAAGTCCTCAGGATTTTCTGGGACACCCAGCGAGCACCGGAAGTGATCATGATACGCGACAAAAAGCCCATGCAAATAAGCATCTAAAGACTGCTTCCCATGACAAAGAACACTGCAATATGTAGGAAGAAATGGTCGAGCCCATGTTTCCTGAAGTTGAAGAGTCTGGGTGTCCATGATGGTGGGAGTAGATGAGAGACGAGCAAGGCAATGATGGGGGTATGCCAGCATTATAAATGAAAATTTGATCAGCAGGAATTAATCTTTTCCGAGTATGAAGGATGTCTGCGTTCGCTCTTCATTGCATAGGATATCAGTTAAAAAACATGTAGACTGGGATGCGGACCTAATGGGCAATTGTAACTCCTGTGGTGGCACCGATATCGACATCGGGAGGAGGACAGAAAACCAGTGAATTATAGTGAAACTGGAATGTATCAGAGGGAAGAATTAATTAGTGCTGAGGCTGAGAGCAAAGAATAAATTAATGAACATCCTGAGGATAAATTTATTAACTACCAAAGCTGGCAACAACGAAAAGATTGATGCCAAGAGAATTGAACCACGAGCGAATAAGCAGAGCTGAGAGAAACAAAATAATTACCATCAATTTGAATGAACCTAGAAACATGGGGGAAGCACCATCACGAGATATGTCTTCTGAGAGGTGAAAACAGGCAGCCATGCGAACCTGAGTGGGAAACGGTTCCATGCTATGTGGCGCTGACAAGAAACAGAATATGAATCATGGAGGAGTAAATTTCAGCAGGATGCAATTGTGATGCAAAGTCCAGGTATGATGAACTGGGTAGAGAAAAGAAGGAATAAAAAGAAGGAATAAGGACAGAAGAACAATTGAGTAGACATACCCTGGTGCAAAAGGCGGTTACAGCCTTGGCACAGCCACAGCCAAAAGGTACCATTCCTAGAAAAGGCACGGGAATCGGATGGTCGAGAAGGCATAAATCGAATAGAACACTGATCCCGATGGAAAATCAAAATACTGATGAACATATTTATAGTTCACAAGGCGGGAGGCGCGTAGAGGCGGGCAATGGACCCAAATGGGAGACCGGGTCTAAACACGTGATTTCAATGGCAGAAAACTTAGATGAATTAATTCATCCACTGGGACATCAATAAGAGGTAGACCTAGCAATGACAGACACTTATTAAAAATATGTAAGACTCTCCTGCTCAGCATTTTATTGATAATTTGGGCCTTAGAGGCTGCTCTTTCTGTACCCATATTTTCATCACCCACCTTTGATAAGCAAGAGTCTATACCTGCCATCATGTTTTCGAAGTTCAGGGCATCAGCATTCGCCGAATGAGGGGTAATACAAATCATCACAGATGCGTTCTGAATGTTATCTTTCTAGATGCCGTTTTGTGATTAGGAACCACAAGGAATATCCACCTGGGAGAAGCATACACGAGCTCTACATATATCTTTTGGCATTTCTATCGCTGTGCGAGATGAATCAATACTCTCTGAGAGGCTAGAGCTGCCTCAAGTTACGTCTATTTCATGACAGCCTGGGTTTGGCATTTGGTATGAGCCTTTCAACTGGATGTCGCTCAAAATAGAATGAATAAACATGTGAAGTCCGAGTGCAGTCAAGGATGCCATCTCCCGACACCATGTTCCTGCTCTGTTTCATCGGAGCGCGGATTACATCTGCAGGCACACTACATCATGGGTCAAGCGGTGCATTTTCTTTGACGACAACAGTGTTCGAACTACCATGGCCCGGGGGCATCATCCGTACAGTCTATGCATCGGGATTCTATGACCTATGACAGATGTGGAGATTGAAAACGAGGTGGCGGTTCACCCACGTTGGACGCAGCCGCGGAGATGCGGCTCAACTCGAATGTATGGATGAAAGACCCCGAGCGTGCGCGTCCATGTCGAAGAAAGTCGAGTTCCACTAATACATGAGCACAATCGGAGCCAAGAGTCAATCCCGGTCCGAACTCCCGAGTTCATTTGGCGGTGTGTTATTTCTTGTGCGATCTAAGCGTTTCTTTGCAGTCGGTCATCAAAAAAAGTCCGACCACACTTAATTGAATTTTTATCGCGGATAACTAGTGGACAGTGCTCTAATCGCTCCAAGATACTATGCACGACGATCATATGAATTTTCTGCTGAGGCGCCGAGCACTCTAGAGCTTCTTTTCCCTCGTAGCTGTCTCTGCGCGAGCATCCCTCTCCTGTCGAATGGCTATCCAGCACGGTTTGGGTGACGTGACGACGTGCTGCATTGAATGGCATTGCGAAGCATGCATGTTAGGGTACCGTGACACGCTTATCATTCATGGGCAAGCCGTTGTGCGATGATGGCATCGGTGTCAAAGAGGTGAGCTGCAGTGCCGCAGACGGGCGAGCGAGGGGCGCGGTGTCATTTGCTTAGTGGGTAGTTGAGAGAGAGGAACAAGCACAAATTCGTACGCGCGGAAGAGAGGCCCTGACGGAGAGAAGCAAGCGGGGTCCCAGATAGGGCCGGCATTTCTCCGCCGCTGACCCTGAATTTGTCTTTCGCGTCAACCTCCACGGCTCCGCCTCACGTCAAGCCTCTCTTACGCTCTAATTCAGACCAAACCTTGTGCGCATCCACGTCTTTCAAGGGTTCCCAAACACATGGTCGTCTAACGCGCATCCATCAAGCATGCTTTACACTACGCTATGCCAGATTGTAGGCCGACGAGACGCTACTCCAAAGCCCTGTCCCTTTTCTACCTCTCTTGCCCACAGTCCGCCCTTGTAACTACAGTACGAACTTGGTTTTAATTCCATCCTTCATTCCAGCAGCACGACCGGGGTCCTCTCGTGCACGGACAAAGAGGGTATCATAAATCGCTAGCGCTCAATCCTTGCACGGGTGCGTAGCTGGAGAAATTCCTGTTCCTCGTTCATTCCCAGCTTTCCTCCCCAGTCTCTTCTTATCCATCCATCGTCACAGGTGTCACGATCTGGCTTACAGATTCACGCAAATCCCCTGCCAGTGTTACCCAAGCCCAATTCGTTCCTTTCCTTCATTCGTCCTTTTTGTTGGGCATCCACAAAAATCTGGCTTTTGGCCTCGAATGAGGCGCGCGCTTCTCCACTCTGCGATTATGCACTTTCCTTCTTCTATCCTTTTCACTGGACTGTGGACTGGAATATTACCAGGAGGATCGTTTGTCCCATACCCAACCGCGACTTCGAATTACACGCTCACTTCAGATCACTACGGTGGAGAAGATTCTACCAATGATTGCCCAATTCACTTTGTCATACGGCTCCGCGGACTTAAACTTCGTGGCTCTTTTTTAAATTAAGATGGCAGCTCACGTAGAGTTGGGCTGGCTTGCCAAGAATCTGCGAAACGAAGCCGCTTTCCATACGACCAACGCAAGACAGGACTATCCCTGTTCGTGACATTATATAGAGCGAGTACGACTCTGCAGGGCTCTCGTCTGTTCTATCATGGAATACCACTGACGTATTGTGGGCCATATGGCACGTCCGGGAATAGGTGTGTTCCCAGTGCGCATCTGTAGTATACAAAGTCACTTAACTGAAGGCAGGAAAGCATCCGACAGCGCAAGATCTGGACTGCTTAGGAATCTACCATGGACAGTTGTGCAGAGAGGACCATCCTTTGTGGGATCCATATCGCTACGAACCTGTTATTCTCTGCTTGGAACTCAAAGCTCAAAGAAGTAAGACTATCTCATGCCGCGGGGATATCAATGATGTATGGTTCTTGCAGTGTCGTTCGGCTTCGCTTGTACTGATATTTACGTTGTTTTCTGCAGTTGAGGATGACTCAGCTGCCCCGAAGCTATGCATCTCACGAATGTGTACGGAAGGCTGGGCCGAGGTCTCGACACCTTGTTTCGAGAGTATACAGACAATTCACATAACTCATCATACCATGAGTGTAAACTGGAATACCTTCTTCACGTACATACTTCCAACCAGCATAGCCTTGATTTCGTTTTGGAAAACTGGAAGTGCGTCCAGCACTGGGCTGACGGCTGAGCACAAATTCGAAACCTGGTGCATCCCCTCCTTTCCACGACCAGGCAGGACAACACTTTGCGCATGTATTCTCTCGGCGATGTTACCATCCTCCGCTATGGCGTCAAGAAAAGCATGGGAACAGGCAAGGATGGTGGTTAGTGTATCGGCTGTTTTCGTCCACAAGGATTTGGGGCTCCGCACTCAAGCGTACGGTGTGAAGAGACTGATCCAACGGAACGCTAGTTATTGAATTGTTCATCGATCCTCCATTTATAGATCCCCAGAATCTGTTCCCTTGAAGAATGATGACACACGTCTGGGTCTTACTACATGGCCATGCCCTCGTATTCTTCTCAATGTACTGCTTCCACCATCCTTCGGACAGTGAGATCCCTATACTTAGGTGCGAGGTGCTAGGGACTAGAGTGAAGAGAAAATTAACCGAGAGCGAGACCCTTCCACCGACGGCATTGCTCGAATCGTGGATAAGCCAAAACTACTGCACACTGGAGTAGTACCTCGTCGCTGAGGTCCCATCAAGAGCTGTAAACTATTGATGATTGTAAAATGCCTAGCTTTGACGGTCTCTGCCGACGTGCACCGTGTCAAAAGCCACTCGACATCTGTTCTAGTGCGGAAGGCGGGGTAACTGAGGCTGATAGATATAGCTCTGGAACTTCCTGGTGCACGACCGATAGGTTGGGGCAAGCTTTTTATGCCATAATTCTCAGCTTCGACAAGGGCTTTGATGAATAGTTGTGGGCAATGTACTACTCCGAAGGCTGAATGCCACTGATCGGACTTCAATGAATGATTTTGGGAATCCGTACAATTGTGTGAGCTTTGATTGAAAGTCAAACGTTATCCAGGCTTACCGGTCCACAGCCTTATGCGCGGTGGTACAATCTGGCGGGGTTGAGGCCCAGCGCCCAGAGGAAGGAAACTACATTCGAAAACCTCTGGAGAACCTAAGTCTCTGTCTACTGGATTCTGGCATTCCTAGTAGCTAGATAGCCAATTTAAATAAACAAGCACCTAGTGATGTCAACCGAGAAATTCTCCGATTGTTGTGCCATCTTCGAGTTCGACTCGAGTAGAAAATAATACATATAACGTCGACTCAATCCTTTCTATTGAATATTCTCGAGTCGCAACTTGCGCTTTGTTAAGCGCTGCCCCACATCTAACACCCGCCATGAGCTTCTCGAAATTCCGAGAATTTCAATACAAGTTCTGACACGGGGTATCCTTAGGCCGATCAGTCTGACATTGAATTCTGTAGCCATCATTCAACTTTCCTCGTTTCCTGAGAGGTCGACATGATGGGCGTTAGTCGATTTCTTCTCATCCAGTACCCAACTCTCCCCAGGCCTCCTGGAATATATACAATCGCTCACCATAAGCTCGTCCATCATCAACTGCCCACCCCACCAAACATGGCCTGTCATCCCCCAATTCCCAGCGTCTACGAAATCCGTCTTCGTACCATTCCCGAGTTCCCCCAGATTATCAGCGACCTCGAAACGACGAGGGGAATCGGGGAAAACGTTACCGTCACTCGCGGAGATGTACCAAGGTGCGCTAGGGAGTACTTGTAGGTCCATCCGAGTCCTTTCATATTTCGCGATTGCTGATACCTTGACACATAAACTCCAAGACTACTTTCTTTCATGACTGTGCTCCTGTGCCAGTGTGTCAGAATGCCACGATCAAGGAACTTAAAGACAGAATACAAAGATTGGAGTGTAGAATTGCTAGAATATGTCTAAAGGAAGAAAGGGTCGCGAAAGCCCAAGCCTCCGCTGACAATGCCCGGATTGTATCTCGTAATAGTCACCTTCAGTACCCAGATTCGTACTTTTCTCTCAAGAAAACGGTGCGATTCTTTTTTCCTCTCATTCTCTGATTCGGTGCTTCTTACCTTGAACAACTCAAGATACCAGGCTCTGGTTTCCACCTGGCCGAAGAAGTCTGTCCTAGGAATTTCAACACGGTAAACGCGTTAGCATCCGGAATTGCACACCCCATCGTTCTCTTCCCCCAAGGTTCAAAGGACAAATTCCGATGTATTCCGATGAGCAGATACTCACGATGATCATATTTTATAAGGAAAACTTTGGTATAGGTCTTGCTGATAGCTTGCCGGTGAGAATTGCCAAGTTTACGTCATATTTGTCGGATTTTGCGGAGAAGTGACCGAGGAGGGGAGGGCTAGGGACCCTTGTCCATACTTGTACTTTGATGCGTAACATTAGCCTTTTGTGACGATGATTTTGATTCTCGGCGGGACTCGAGAAGAGGTGTGCTGCATACAAAAAAAGTCTCATCGCGTATAAGCATCTGACCCCAAATCATTCCTAGCAGCTACAACAACATTGTTCCTGTACTAGTGGAACTCGGCTTTCTTCGGCATGGTCGCGCACGCTCGGGGTCTTTCGGCAATACATTCGAGTTCAACACCTGCCCGTATCTCCGCGACTGCATGAGCGAACCATCGCCTCACTTTCAAATCTCCACATCTATAATAAAACCCCATTGAGTACGATGTAGTGTGCCTGCAGACGTACTTCAACGAAGAAAAGCAGGGAACGTGTCTGCCCTATCGGACACGGCATCCTTGACTGCACTCAGACTTTACACGTCTATCCTGTCACGACGGACATCCAGTTTCGAAGCTCAAACCAAACCTGGGTTGTTACGAGCATGGATACAGCTTAAAGCCACTCTCAGAGATAGAGTATTGATTCATGTAAGTACTCGGTCTCGGACCTCGATACTTCGAAAGAGGTTTAGGTCAGATTTCTACATTTTCCAAGCAAACTCGCCTTTACGATCCGACAGTGGTGTAAAAGTGGTATAAGAGATGTAACACTCCAGTTTCACGAGACAAAGCTCACACTTGAGTCGGTGAACAACCGCTTGTACCCATCACTACACACATATTAGGATCAATATCTTGTTACCTATTTTCATGGTCGCATGCATCTACCAACGCTGCCCAGTCCCCCAAGCACTAGAGATTCTCGTTTGGGAATTTCTGTCTCATCACATTCTAGGAAGGTAGAAGCATTTCTAATACGGCAATTTTGGGCCCGAAAATGAGCACCAATAGTCCAGATACAGTGGGATGCACTCCTCATCCTGTATCTCAACATTGTCCCCAATGGCAGCTCGGAATGCCCTCTCTATAGGGTCAGGAATGATATCAAAGCAAGTTCCGATCTTCTTCAACGTTCCTGCCTTACAGCGAGAACGAATCAAAGGGAGTAGGGCAAGCCATTTCGTCTTATGACATAAAAGCAGATGATCAGGCGTCATGCCTAGGACAAGATGGCGTAGATTGGGTAGAATTGAGGAAGGGGTAAGGATCTTGGAGATACTATCCCAGCTCTGCTCGAATTCGAGTTTGAGGTGGGAAATCGTAGAACATGCTTCTGATGATAAAAGGTTGCTGATCAAGGTCAACGATCCATGCGAGGGCATAGCCAAGCTCTCAAGACGACATCCAGAGCGATGGAGGAAGCGTGAGGGGGCGACGGACGATCCCTCATCACAATCAAAAATGGTGAGGCTTTGGAGCATCGGTGCCGTTAGGCAATCGAGCATATCTGATTCCGCTATATACAGTTGGCGGAGCTCTGCCATAACCACCGGTGTCATGCCGGTCAATGACGGGCAAAAGATAAGCAGGTGTAACGTTCTAAGATTCGGCAACTGGGAAAGGACTTGGTAATCTTCTGCACAACTGATGTATCCGGAGAGATGCGTTATCCCGGAGGGTAACCTGGCACTGTGGATTGCTTGTTCTAGATTTGCCTGCCATAGATGCGGGGCATTGAAGCACATATAAGAGTCTGAGTCATCGTGGCCGTGACCAATAATGTCTAGTTCAATGGTCTGCAGGACGGGAAAATGCGGTATAGATTGCAAGTGGTGGATATGGCGGACGTCGATTCTGATACGCACATTCTTCCATCGATGGCAGGACTGAACGAGTAATGACATGATTTCACCGTCTTCTGCCACGAGATCGCGGCTGTTACAAAGGGCCACCAGACTGAGAGGGTGTTCCCCTGTGCGTTCGAGATATGTCTGCAATATCTCACGAGCATGCTTGGAGAAAGGCGACTTCACGAAAAGACACCGAGCCCAGGATGCCGGTGAGGTGTGCAGAATATCTCTCCAAATTTTACAGACGCTACCCAGGACCCAAAGAGGCCCGGCCATGTCTAGACTATCAGGTGTGTTGTTAACTAGGCGATAATGTGCTGCACGATGATTCTTCTTCCACCAACAGTCGCATGCGGAATGGAAGATTTCAAGGAGAATATCACGGGGAAGACGACGGACGGGAGCAAGGACCGACTTGCGGTTTTTTAGGGATTTCAGGACTGCATGAAGCTGCGCCTTGTGCCAAGATCCCAGTCGTTCAAGCTTCGTAATTTCGTCGTCTATCGAGATATGGTCAGATCCGAGCAATGGCCGTGACCCGCGTAGAATCTGTGAAACGAGGCTGTCGGAATCCTGGGTGGGTTTGAAAGCGTCTGGCTGTGACTCTGGAGGGAGAGAATTGACAAATTCGCAATTGCTGCAGGCGAGGCACATTGAGGCGTGAATGATCCTGGAAGATGGCTCAGGAAATTGATTGGAAAAAGATGGACTTGTATACTGACTCTCGCTACAGAACGAATAGGGTCAACCTGGTAAGCCGCGTTGGAGATAGTAGCATACCTGTGTATAAGAACTTGAAAGTTGAAACGGATAAACGAAAGGACCACTTGCCACGACTTAAAAGAATAAAATGGGTCGGGATCACCACCGATCTGGCTGAACTTCGCCACTACAACATGTATTCGAATCATAATTAGAGCTGAGACATATATGATCGCTCCACAATATTACCTCAAGCGCAGATCATCATGTCTTCTCTAAGAATTCTTAATGTAAAATGGAGGATACATACGTACTTCTTTCTCCTCATCTACAACCATCACTCTGCCCATTCTTCCTCCGGCCATAATGTTCTGTTCCTGAGGCATAGCAGCGAAGTCTGAGCAGCAGTGCAATGGGAAACTCTTGAAGTTTAGGGAAGGCTCGGGTCGCTCGAATTCGTCCACCTCTCTATGCCGCACTGAACGTAAAGGGCTCTATGGCAAAATGATGGATGGAGGAAAAGAGCCCAGAGGGATATCGCGAAGTACGAATTGTAATCGTGAATTACTCTTCGCAGAGAAGAAGAGTACATCTCTGCGCATTGATGGCCGCCAGCTCATGTCCGGAGACTTTTTGGAGTGCTTCAAGTGGCGAGTCAATGGGAGTAAGCGTCGTGCACTGCTGGAGAGAACAGGCGAAACAAGTGTGTATGTGAGTGGGTGAGTGGAAAATATATGGAAGCAGTTCTCGTACGTGACGACGCCCTACAATGATCCAGCCAGATTCGCAATTTGCACTTGGAATTTTTTTTACCAAAACGTTGAAGAGTCGAGGCCCTGTATGACCAGACAGGGAATCGGACCCCGATGAGAGGCAGTAATATTAGCCGTCGTACCATATCCGATAGCGGAATCGATGCCAACGCATTCATAGGACAAGATAAATCAATATGAACAGTTCATATTGTTATTGGGACAAGAGGCAGCGTGGGGTTCGTACTGAGAGGGCAAGTCTCTAGTCCACAGCCCAGTGAAAAGGACAGAAGAAGGAAAGGGCATGATCGCAGAGTGGAGAAGGGCACGCCTCATTCGAGACTGAAAGCCAGATTTTCGTGGATGCCCAACAAAAAGGACGGACGAAGGAAAGGAACGAATTGGGCTTGGGTAGTAGGGGGTTTGCGCGAATCTGTAAACCAGATCTTGACGATGGATGGAGAAGAACCGTTGGCGAAGAGACTGGGGAGGAAAGCTGGGAACGAACGAGGAAGGTGAATTTCTCCGGCTACGCACCCATGCAGGGATTGATATTGAGCGCTAGCGATTTATGATACCCCCCCCTTCGTCCGCGCACGAGAGGACCCTGGTCATGCTGTTGGAATGAAGGATTGCATGATAATCAAGTTTGTACAGTAGTTGCAAAGGCGGACTGTAGGCAAGAGAGGTAGAAAAGGGACAGGACTTTGGAGTAGCGTCTCGTCCAACGTGCGTAGCGCAAAGCATGGATGCGCATTAGACAATCGTGTGGAATAGAAATGGCTTCGTCATTGACGTGTCTCGACGTGGTTGCGCAGAAGGTAAAATATGAACATCAAATTTGGAGAGAGGCTTGACGTGAGGTCGACGCGAAAGACAAATTCAGGGTCAATGGCGGAGAAATGCCGGCCCTATCTGGGGCCCCGCTTGCTTCTCTCCGTCATGGCCTCTCTCTTCCACGCATACAAGTCTGTCCTTCTCCATCTCTTTACAACTACCCACGAAGCCAATGACAGCACACTCCTCACTCGCCCGTCTGCGGCACTGCAGCCCACCTCTTTGGCACAACGGCTTGCCCATGAATAATAAGCTTGTCACAGTACCCTAACATGCATTTCCCGCAATCCTATCCAATGCAGCACGTCGTCACGTAGAGAACTGCTTCTATTCCCATCGCCTGCGCCCGGAAGGAGGATTTCCGTGCATGAATTTTATTCCACCGTTCCCGTGCAGAGTCCACACCGCATTTTGGGGATACAGCCAAGGCACACGAGTACCCGAGCACAGGAGAATGAGATGGTGCCCGTGTAAGTCCCGTCGCTTCTAACCCAGTCCGCCTTTAGAACGAGTTGCCTTACCGAAGTTGGTTATCAACCTGCCATTCCTCCCAAAAGCACGATCACAGAACAAGAAGGCTATCCCAAATTATGAAACTCCCTCACAGGGTGTTCCCATGCACAGACGAAAGGGGTGTACCATGACCAGACCGAAAACTCATATTCTCCTGCAAAAACATCAGTCAACCCACTTTACTATGGCTCACGTCCTTATGGCCATCTCTGATCATCCGGAATCACCAATCAAACATTCGCTTCCTCATATTCCGTCGCCTGCGACCACTATCGAGTCCCAATATGCTGAGTGCCATGCCTGCTGAGGTGCCCATCTCCTCATCCAGGCTCGATCATCCCCTACAGTGAGTTCGAACTGTTCGACCTAGCGCGTCTAGTAGCTGACAAAAACAGGTTCGTATCATCATTACTGCACAAACCTGTGCCAAATCCATCTGAACGGAACGCAGCACCCAAACGCCATTCGACAGGAGAGGGTTACTCACGCAGAGGCAGCTATGGGGAAAAAAAGCTCCAGAGCGCTCCGCGCCTCAGCAGAAAATACTATGATCATCGTGTATACTATCTTGTAGCGATCGTCGAGCTGTCCACTAGTTATCTGCGACAAAAATTCAAGTGTGGTCTGAACTCTTTCCGATGACTGACTGCAAAGAAACGCTTAGCTCGCGCAAGCATCAATGTACCGCCAAAGTGTCGAAATTTAACTCGGGAGTTCAGACCGGGATTGACTCTTAGCTCTCATTGTGCTCAAGTACTAGTGGAACTGGACATGGACGCGCACACTCAGGGTCTTTCATCCCTATGTTTGAGTTCAACACCTGCTGGGCTGCATCTCCGCGACTGTGTGAGTAAACCGTCACCTTGTCTTCAAATCTCCACGTCCGTCATAGCACCTCGATGAGTACACTGTACCGACAATGCCCAACGCGGTCAAAACCCATAAAACTGTCATTGCCAAAGAAAATATACCGTCTAATCCACCCACGATGCATGCATGCGCACTCTAACGAAGCAGAGCGAGAAACCTGTCTGCCTTATTGGACACGGCGACATCCTTGACCGCACTCGGGCTTTGCATGTCTATCCTCATACCAAACGCGGGCTGTTACGAGCATGGACGTAACTTGAAGCAGCTCTAGCCTCTCAGAGAGTATTGATTCGTCTCGCACAGCGATAGAAATGCCAAATGATATACGTAGAGCTCGTGTATGATTCAGAGTTCTCCAAGGTGGATATTCCCCAGCGATTTCATGTCATCTAGAAAAATAGCATTCAGAACGCAACTGTGATGATTTGCATCAGTACTCCTCATTCGAATGCTGATGCCTCGAATTTCGAAAACACGATAGCAGGTATAGACTCTTGCTTATCGAAGGTAGGTAGTGAGTGAACATGGGTACATACAGAAAGAGCAAACAGCGACCGGGATCCTGCCGCCCACCGAAGTTAAAAAATCCCGAGGTAACAAATAAGAAGTCGCACACAAGTTACAAGTTCTTGAGTCGGTAAAAACTTCTAATCACACTCTTCGAGTTCGGATACGGGGAATCGAACCCCGATGAGACTCAGGTGACGACATTAGCCACTGTGCTATATCCGACGCTGATGCATTCATAGGGCAAGAGGCAAAACGACGACGCCCGGGGTCGTAGAGATGGTACTGGAACTCGAGTCGGTATTGCGTGAAGAACCGTTTGGGAGGAGGCTGGGGAGGAAACCCGAGGGAATGCCAATTTCTCCAAATATAACTGTCCTAGACTCAAAAAAAATTCAATGCGATACTAGTCATCGCACATCCGTCATAGAACCTCGATGAGTACACTGTACGGATAATGCCCAACATGGTCAAAACTCCTAAAACATCTCGCATAGTGATATAAATGCCAAAAAGATATACATAGAGCTCGTATATGATTCAGAGTTCTCCTGGGTGGACATTCCCCAGCGGTTCCTAATCACAAAATCGACATTTAGAAAAATAACATCCAGAACGCAACTGTGATGATTTGCAGTGCCCCTCATTCGAAAACACGTATAGAGTCTTGCTTATCAAAGGTGGGTGGTGAGCACGGGAGCAGAAAGAGCAAACAGCGACCGGGATCCTGCCGCCCCCTGCCCAGGCCCCAGGTTAAAAAATCTCGAGGTAACAAGTAAAAAAGCTACGACTTACAAGTTTTTGAGTCGCTAAAAACTTCGAATCTTATAGCAGTGTCCAAATCTCGGATACGGGGAATCGAACCCCGATGAGAGGCGACAATATTAGCCATTGTACTATATCCGATATGGATACCGACACCAACGCATTCATAGGACAGGAGGTAAAACATCTCAAGGAGACGACACCCGGGGTCGCATAGAATGATGCATAGATGGTACTCGAACTTTGCGAGGAGGCTAGGGAGGAAACCCGACGAGGAGAAAGAACGAGGAAGTGCCAATTTCTCCAGATATAGCTGTCTTAGATTCAAAAAAATTTCAAAGCAATGCTGGTCATCGTACTATACCTATATCATAGCGGAGTCAAGAAAAGAGCAGAGAAGCACGACAAGGAAAATCCATAACCGAACCGCTGCCGCTTGAGTTTGATAATAAAACGGGTTGGTGGAAAAATGGAACTGCTTCTCAATCGTATTTTGAATGCTATTCGAAATTTACTCAAGTACGAGTCATATACTCACTTCTGTCAGTATTCTCTGTGTATCGACGAGCAAATGTGGGGGATTTAGGCGAAATGACTCGGAGCTTCCTTTTCCGAGCGCACTTATCGGGTTGCGAATTCCTGTTGATTCAAGTTCCAGACACCAAGAAAATAAGTACTGGCCGTATCGGAAGTACCTAGTTTGGTTCCGGTAGTACATCGTAGTAAATTTGTCCACCTTGTCGTGCATATGTGTAGTCCGCCATCTCACTGCCCACGTTGGCAATGACTCAGTGAGCATCTCTCTGCGGATTTGCATTCCATGGAACAGGCTCTTCCCCTAGTACTAGAAGGAAGAGTGGAACCATGTGCATGTTGGATCTCTCCGGGAATGGAACTAAAATTTCAAAGCAATACTAGTCATCGCACTATCTATATCATAGCAAGTATATGGCGGAGCCAAGAAAAGAGCAGTACCTAGTTTGGTTCCAGTAGTACGTCGTAGTAAATCCGTCCGCCTTATCGTGCACACGTGTAGTACGCCATCTCACTGCGCACGTTGGCAATGAGTCGGTGAGTATCTCTCTGCGGATTCAAATTCCATGGAACAGGCTCTTTCCCCTAGTACTGGAAAGAAGAGTAGAATGATGTGCATGTTGGATCTCTCCGGGGACGGAACGTGGACGCATGAAAGGAAATGGAACAAATTAAGGGCCCAAGGGACGGTAGAATATAGCGGCAGCAGCCCTCTTTCTATTCATACCTGAACCGTTCCCTCAAGCTTCTTTGAAGGCCGCAACCGAAACCGAATACCCATTCGACTTCCGTAAACATTACTGCTGAAAGATTTGTGAAGCACCGAAAGGACTTATCGTGTGGTGCACGACGACCGAGTTTCTCACCGAGAGATCCGACCTCAGAGAGGGTGTGTAAATGCGAATCTCTAACCTTGGACCAGCGAGCCTGAGCGAGGGCAGCTCGTCAAGGATAAGCTCCTTTACGCGCTCTTGGGATGTGTGCTACACTTAGATAACAGACGATATAAGACTTTGAAAAGGTACGCGTTGCAGAGAATGCGGACTAAGTGATGCACAATTTTCACCGGGACTAATCTCGCCGCGGAAGAGATAGATCTTTACTCCGTGTCAATGAGGTCTAGGTACCAGAGACGCTGGTGTGCGCTGTGGTGGGAAGCACGATGATTCGAAGAGGAATGTGCGTAAGCGCTGAGACTTTATGCGTTGACTTCAGTCAGCAAGGTTAACTACATCTACTAGCATTCCAATCTTCTTGGTTGCATTTCTGACCTGATAACGATCATGGATCAGAATACCCTTGTGTTGGGCCGTTCCTTGCGGAGGGAATTAATCTTCCTAGGCGCCCAGGCGTCAATCGCTGTCTGCTCCAAGCCTGCTGAATGAAAAAAGAATCTTTTTCATCAAAGCATATCGGTCCCATGCTCAGTAATAGTATCACTCAACGCGTGAGTTATGTTTCGATTCTCTCTAAACACATACCAGCGCAGCATTTTATGTTCCATCCATGACCCAGGCGCTGGTGAGTGCTCAGGGACTCCGTTGGCGCAATGTCAGAGTTCTTTTTAGGGAACTTTTCGTGACATTGGTACGACACTTTTGCTTCTTCGCTTTTTGCCCTTCTTCCTTTTTTTCCCTTAGGCTTCTCGATGGTCTCTTAACCGACGACATCGTAGTAATTGGAAGCCCAAAACCGGTCAGCGATGGAGTTGTCCGAGGTGAGATTCTTGATCTAATCACTTAATGATTCCCCTCTGGGATGCGGTACCGCTCATGGATCATCTGATCTGATATTTGACCTGTCCTTGGGTCGGAATCTCTGTCACTGCAAAAGCTGTGTATACAAAGTAATGAACCCGCCTCCTTGTTCTTTGGTCGCAAGCGCTGTGGTAAGCACTGCGGGCTGGTATATAACGCCTGCCATGAGCCTTCTCAAAACGACAGGAATTCGCATCCGAGTTCCAACAAGCGTAATTGAGCTTGAATCCGACATTGAATTCTGCTGCCATCATTCAACTTTCCTCGCTTCGCGGGAAGAACATGTTTGCGTGTTACTTCATGTTATTGAATTTCTTCTCATTCGGACCTCGAGGCCTCCTTGCCGTAGCAATGCTATTGCCTTCATTCAAAGCATGGACAAAGGCTTCGATAAATGATCGTAACTGATGTGCGAGTAATGTGTGAGTGCGTGGCACTGGCCGAACACTGATTTTGGGAATCCATCCAGGACCAGGCTTGGGCGAATTGTAAAAGCCAAACTTCAACAGACTTATTAATTAAGTATTAATGGTGGTACAAACACCAATGGTGGGGTTGTGAGAGTCAGAGAAAGGAAACATACCTTCTAAAACCCTCGGAGAACCTGAGTCTCCATTACCGGCATCTTAAATCATGCTGGCTTTCCAAGTAGCTGGGTGGCCAATTGAAACAAACAGGCACCCAGTGATATCGATAGCGTAAGTTTCCGAGAATTGTAACATACACGAGTTTGATTAGAGTAAGAAATACTAAAAATAGCTTGAATATCCTCCAGTTGGAAGCGCTGTGGTAAGTGCCCGCATGTAAATCCCTGTCATGAGCCTTCAACGTGTCGAAATTTTCAGTACAAGTTACGAGAGACCCCTGATTATTCTTACTGAGGTTGAGACAGGAATGTTGCTTATTTTGAAAATTGTCGACCACGGAAGTTGGAATTTGTCCGGACTCAATCTAACCTGTCCAAATTTCATCTAGAATGGCCGGAAACGCTTGTTTTCAACCCAAATTCAACTAATCGTGCTTTCATTGTATGGCTCGTTGCGCAGATTTCATTGTTGGGCTGCTATATGCCAATATACATTTTCTAGTTGGGTGATATGGGTCAGGCCATTGTGACGGCAGCAGACTTTAATCAGTCCTTTGTCCGGGAAAGTACCAAAATTTTCTACTTTTGCGGTCAAACCTATCCGAACTTCTCAACCAGCTTCAGTAGGAATAACCAGGGGTCCTAGGTATGATAGAGGGTACTGTGAATTCTGTAACCATTACTCAACTTTCCTTGCTTCGCGGGAGGTGGACATGATGCTTGTTACTTGTTACTCAGTTTCTTCCCATTCGAACCTCGACGTCCGGGACGCAACTTCCGGGGTGCCTCCTGGAATATTTAAACTGTCTCATCACGAGCTCGTCCATTATCAACTACCAACCATCCTTCCACCATAAAGATGCCATCCCATGGAAAAAATCTCAGCATTAATGATGTGCTCTGTAAAGCCTCTTTGAAGACAGATGCTGGAGAGGATGTTCGCGAGCTCAGCGAGTCTGTCAACGGGCACAACACAAAGTGTAAAGTGGAGGTTGATTCGTTGCGAGACATTCATCTGACTCTTCATTTGCGTTATATAACCAGGAGCTTCCCTTGTTAGAGTTCCGTGACCTTCTTCATGAGCAAACAGACAGGTCCTAGGATTCAGGAAATGAGTAGCACAAAGTATGCTTGACGGATGTGCGTGCCGGTGTGAGTATTTCGACGACTCTGATTATAGAGAGAAGGGTCAGGACTTTGGAGTACCATCTCCTCCCTCCTGGACCATCTCCAATCTCAGATACTCGCGCTCCTTGGCCGGGGAACTTGGAAGACGGAAGCAGGGTATATTCAGAGAAGTTGTGTATGGCAACCCTCGTCTGGGGAATTTGGTCTTCCCAGCACAGACTCTGAAGTATTGGTAAGAGTGAGCGATGGAAGTGCATAGAATGGGCGCGGCAGAAGCAGTTCTCGTGAACATCAAATCAGGCGAGAGACGTGAATGCCGTACCTTTACCTGCGCCGACAGCTTGATCGCATCTTGGCGAGTCTGTCTGATGGCAGTTCGGAAAGCACATCAGGCCCAAATGAAGCTTGGGGCCGATGGAGTGCACACAGAGGGGTGAGGCGTACGACAAACGTCTGGAGGTGTTTAGAGGCGAATCGCACAGACGTGAGTCGATTCTGGTTTATCTGCATATGATATTCATCGACGTCATAGTCACAAATAGATCGAGAAAGAAGTACGTACATGCACGAATGGAACCGGAATACGTAGTCTTTCAATTTTAGGGGAAGGACAACAACTAGACCACTACTGTGTTATTTCAGCCCGAGGTCGGGTATGAAATGCCACTCAGTGCAACCACGCGAGACCCAACAAACGAGAACGAGAGCACTTCTAGGACGGCCAATGACACCCAATGTCTATTACTTTACAGCCCGAGGTTGGGTATGAAATAGTACTGTCATCCTACTCACTGTCTACTTCCGGCAGCAGCAGCTCCTCCTCCTCCTCCTGCGTGCCGTAGTGAACAGGCAAATAGCCGTCCGAGAAATCCTCCACATACTCTACCAACGCCGGCGCAAAAACTCCCACAATCTCGACCAACGCATTCTGCGCCGCTTCGGACTGCTTAGCAGGGATCGGAATGCCACCCTCCTTTGGCAGATTGTCGGGCATGTGAACAAGTAATCCCCCAAACGTGCTGGATCTAGCTCGCTTGTGGGCCTTGTCCACCAATGCATCACGTCCCACGTCGGTTCGAGAAAAATAGCAGCCCCAAACTACACCCGTCAGCGACCATGCAACAAACAAAACATACAACTCACATGATCGTAGAGCAAGGCCAGAGGTCGCCGATTCTCTATCGTGCGATAATGCCTCTTACGATGCGAGTTCAGCTTCGCTTGGTACGTGCTCTTTGTCTTTGCCTTTGTGATGCCACGAAAACATGATAGCAGGTAGAGACTCTTACTTATCAAAGGTGGGTGGTGAACACGGGTACATACAGAAAGAGCAAACGACGATCAGGATCCTGCCACCCACTTCCCAGGCCTCAAGGCCCAGTAGAGTTGCGCACGAAACCCCCAGTTTTGATACACCCCAGTTTCGGACCGGTAAGTTACCGGTAAGAAACCACAGGTCAGTGGAGCATATTTCACTGAGGTAACTTACCGACCACATGACACCATTACCACGAATTTTTTTTGTGATTTCACTTGGCAAAGCAGTAAGAAGTAAGAAGACATAGCCAGAGAGTTTTGGTGAGTACTAGGTCAGAATTTATGAGTATTTGAGGTACGACAGTGGGCCAGCTCAGCGTCACGGCGTCGTACAGAAGAATTTGGAAAAATGGCTCTGCGCCGGTCACATGAATGGTTCCATGACCAGTAAGAAACCCCCAGGGAGGGTGGGTACAAAATGGTATCAAACTCTGCCTTGGAGGTTTAGTGCACAGCCCTATCCTGTACAAGTAGCAAGTTATAACTTAAAAGTTTTGGAGTCAGTAAAAAGTTGGGGAATACAGATACAGTTCGGATACAGGGAATCGAACCCCGAGCTGCCGCGCAAACCCAATCAAATACTATGAAAGGCGGCAATGTTAGCCGTTACACCATATCCGAAACAATTTTTACCTATAATTGATAATATAGAGGGAAGCTCCCATAGTCAGGTCTAGCCCACAGTGAAAAGGAGGGGATGCGGATGCCGCGAGCTAGATATCCGTGGAGGTGAAATAGATGGAAGCAGTTCTCTTGCGTGACCATGCCCTACAATCCGGCGGTTTACATTCGGAATTTTTTACCAAAAAGTTTGAGTGTCGAGGCCCGGTATAACCAGACAGGGAATCGAACCCCGATGAGAGGCGGAAATATTAGCCGTCATACCATATCTGATACTGATACCGATACCGACGCATTCATAGGACAAGATACTGAGAGAGATGGCAAGTCTCTAGTCCACAGCCCAATGAAAAGAATCGAAGAAGGAAAGGGCATGGTCGCGGAGTGGAGAAGCGCGCGCGTCATTCGAGGCCAAAAGCTAGAGTTCCGTGGATGCCCTACGAAAAGGACGGATGAAGGGAAGGAACGAACTGGGCTTTGGGGCAGGGGATTCGCGCGAATCTGTAAGCCAGACCTTGACGCCTCTGACTGTGACGATGGTTAGTACTCGAACTTGATTCGGTATTGCGTGAACCGTTCCCGAGATAGGTTAGAGAGGAAACCTGAGAAACAACGAGGAAACGCGAATTTGTCCGCTACGCACCCATGCAGGGAAAGAGCGCTAGCGATTGATGATACCCCTTCGTCCGTGCACGAGAAGACGCCGCGAGGGACTCCTCTGTGGTCGTGCTGTTGGAACGATAACCAAATTCGTACGGCGGTTACAAAGACGGATTGAGTTCAAAATGCTTGGTTTGGGGCGAGAGAGGTAGAATAGGGACAGGACTATTGAATACCATCTCGTCCTCCTGGGAGGTCTCCGCGCCCGCACCTTGACAGTGTCCTCGTGTGTCGGAAGTAGAGATCTTAGGTCTTGCCAGGGCAGAAGGGGGCAGTAGAGAGCCTCAGCAGGCGAGGGGGAAGAGTAAGAAATGGATGGAGGCAGCTCTCTACGTGACGACGCGCAACAATCTGGCCATTGAGGCTGAATGGCATTGCGAGACATGCGTTCCGGAGTTACGCGACGAGTTTATTCACGGGAAAGAGGGAAAATAGGTAGCGCAAAGCATGCTTGATGGACGCGCGTATATGACCGCATCCGTATTCTGTGATGTTCAGACTCCATTGCGAGAGGACGTTTGACATGACTGTATCGAAAGACGTGCTGGGTTTTCGAGAGCAGATGCGTACAAGGTCGTGCGTAACTAGTCAGTCAGGTAGAACAGGAACATCAATCTTAATCGTATCCTGGAAAGTCCGTTCGATGGACACGCCTGAATGAAGCTGATGATGTCATTAAAGACGTGAATGCCTGAGACCAAACCTATCGTCTTCCATAACATCAGAAAAGACGACGAATGCGATGTAATGATTAGCCTGGAGAATCATCGGTTTTAGGCTTCCAGCGCTCGATGAACGTAAATCCACCAGACCGAACCAACTAAAAATCAAGTTGAAGGTAAAACATCTTAACGTCTATCCAGAATTTGTGCAGGAACGTGTGCGAGCTCCGATGGATGTAGTAGAAGTAGAGGTTGCTGAACACCTCCGCGAAGAAGGAACCGTTAAGCCATTGAGTCAACGATGTTGAAATACCAATTCCGGGACCTGCCACTGGTCTTCGTATGTCGTCCAGACTGAAGGTGGGATCCCTTTGACGTAAGGCGGAGGTTGACGCGAATTTCGAAAGACAAATTCAGGGTCAACGGCGGAGCAATACCGGCCCTATCTGGGGCCCCGCCTTGCTTCTCTCCTTCATGGCCTCTCTCTTCCGCGCGTATAAGTCTGTCCCCTTCCTCTCTCTCTCTTTCTCAACTACCCACTAAGCCTAAGCCAATGACAGCGCGCTCCTCATCCGTCGGCCGATGCTCACGCAATGTGGCACCGCCGCGCTCCTCTTCGGCACGGGCGACATCATCGCACAACAGCTCATCGAGAAGAAAGGGCTCCGGCAGCATGACCTGACTCGCACCGTGCGGCTGACCTTCTACGGCGGCGCGCTGTTTGGGCCGGTGATGACGTGGTGGTACCAGTTCCTCAACCGCATCCAGTTCGCCTCGCCGACGCGGGCGATCGTGTACCGCGTGTGGTTGGACCAGGCGGTGCTCACGCCCTTCGCTGTCGGCGCCTTCTTCACGTGCATGAGCGTGCTGGAGGGCGTCCCGCAGGAAGCGTACCCGCGCATCCAGGCCGCATACGTCCCGACGATCCTCCGCAATTGGGGCGTCTTCATACCCACGCAGATCATCAACTTTGCGCTGGTGCCACATCATATGCGGTTTGTAGTTGTTAGTGTGGTTAGTTTGTTCTGGAGTGCGTGTTGTGTTTTTTTTTTGTGTGTGTGGACTGCGGCTGATAGGGTGGTAGACACGTACCTCAGTGCGGTGAATGCGCGTCAAGCAAAGTTGGAGCAGGAGGAAAAGGAACACGAAAAGGTGCCCATGAAGATGGTGTAGCCGTACGTCCTCTTTGCCGTCCTCATCGATGTTATTCACCCTTGGCGCAGGCATAGATTCAGTATAGAGCCTCCTAGATACGTCTATATATCTGCCGTTATTTTTGCCCGTCCATCACCACCACATTCTCCGAGTTGGAGACAAACGACAAAGATTCATCCAAGTCACACCTCCATGTCTCGCTGACCGTTGAGGAAGCACACCATGTAACGGCAATTCCTCAGTCCAGCACCTGAATCGCCCCTTTCGTGTGTCCCTCAGCCTTGCTATCTGTACAAGGAGTTCTCTACAATTCGACATCTGAGAACCATCGGATATGGTGTAACGGCTAACATTGCCGCCTCTCATGGATCTAGGTCGATCATATACGCGGCAGCTCGGGGTTCGATTCCCTGTATCCGAATTCTGACAAAGCCTTTCTATCTTTTGAATGTATTTGCTTATTTTCAATTTTATTCCAAAGAGTTTAAACTTTAAACTCCCAGTTACGCTTAATAGTTTAAGAGGCATGAATCGGAATCTGCCATCTGCCATCACAAGGAGAATTGATGGATCCCCATACACGTAACACACTGTCCTGTTCACGTCCTCATGACTAGTTGGCGTTGTCTGACCGACCACGTTCGCACCCAACGGAGCTGTTATTCTCAAACAAAGAGGACGCGCCGCATCATCGTGATTCATGGCAGCGCACAAAAAGATACATCGGCAATGGTCCTTTTAGCTAAGAAAGCAAACGAAGGGTGAAGCTGCTATCGAGGGAGTACGGAGATAAGGACAGGAGTCCATGCTGTATTGTTGTAGCTTGGGCTCGACCATCCACAAGGAAGACTAGAAACAGCCTTGGGGCCTTCTGAGTATGGTTAGTAGGCTAATGATCGTTTCGGTGCACCGTGCTACTATCCGAATAGGCCACAAGCATCGTCCAGCTGGTCCGCCGACGTTCTCTTCAAGAATGGCGGGCGACGACGTTGTGGCGTTCTGGATCCAAACCGGGAGTGAGGACGTAGGAGATATGAAGGAGGTGGAATGCCAGTTGGCAAGCCCCCGATCCGATTTCTCGTCCTTTGAATAGTGATCGTCACTGTGTGCAGTACATACGTACATGGATAAGTGATGGATAGACTTGCCAAGAACAGGGAGAGGACTGTCGCCCTCGCCGGATATTTGGTGCTAGTCCGAGGAAGGGATCGCCTTGGTGGGGCGACGCCGGACGCGTCCAGTCTGCTCTCTATCCAGATTCGGGTGGAATGGGTGAAGTCGAGGACGGGGGCGACATCGCTGGCATCCAGGGATCGTACCAAGGCAACGTCTAGATGCCGAAAAGGGCGGGCGGGTAGGAAGAACAAAACTAATGGAAATAGAATATTAGGCATATGAATGAGAGAAGGCGAGAATCGGCTCTCGTTCTTGGAGAACATCTGGGTATAGAATTTTGCTCGACGATAGATGTGAAGGACAGAATGGGTGGGTATCGGTGACGTAGACGATGGGCATCCAACGTTCGTCTAGATGGAAAAAAATAATTAAGTTGGTGGATAGTGCATGATACAGCTCAACTGACCTGCACCGCGTTTACACATGCCAAAAAGGGCGAGCGGGTAGGAGGAACAAAACTAATAGAAATAGAATATTAGCCATATGAATGAGCGAAGGTGGGAATCAGCTCTCGTTCTTGGAGAATATCGGGGGAATGAATTTTGCTCGACGATGTACGCGCACCATCGAGCTCCGAAGCACAGATTGAGGTAAGTAAATAGAGGATCGTCGTCTCTTTGATTAACCCTGTTGTGCTATATTAGTACATAGAAGCGAGTGTTGTTTTGCGTCCAATTCAGTCGCACTGCTTGGCAGGAGCATACATTCAATAGCACAGTCAAGCCTTGACGCCTCCGAGCCATTCTGGACTCCGTGCTGTCATTTTGGAAGCCTGGGTCCAGGGTGACTTGGGGCTGAGGGAACCTTGGACAACGATGCCGTCCAAATGAAAGAAGTTGCACGGTGAGCAGATATTGCACGTAGCGGAAGCCTCGGGCCCCAGTGCGAGTTCTCGCCAAAATAGAGCATGAAATTAATGACGCATATGTATGGTTCTGGGGGTGCTGCTGACAGGCGTTGGAACGAAACGTTCAACGCGCATCCCTGGACCCCAGTCGTACCGTGACTTTTTTCCACCACTGGCAGATCTTCGTGCTGCACGATAGAGAAGACTTGTAGACAACCGGGTTGATTACGGTCCTGTGATGCCGAGGGGTAGGAATAGAGGTTGGGTTCGAGCTGTAAGAGCTCAAATTCAAAAAGGGATAAAACTGGACAGCTCTGCGGTACACGTGAATACCACGCCCTAGAAGCTCGGGTTCGAATCTTCTAGCGGGTCTAAGACGCGTCGTCGTTATTTTCGAATGCTTAAACGGATATAAGTCACAGGCACCAGTACCCAGAGAAAGGAATTTCAAGCACTTACATACCGAATACGCAAGGTAGGTCTCGAGATTTGAGAATCACCAGATCATATGCTCTGGTTATGTTCACCCCATAGAAAAATTGCGGTAGCAGCTCGTCACAGTGCCTGCATCAGGAGAGACCAGGCCCTGAACCTTCTGGCGAATGGGCTCCACGCGAGGAAGACGATGATGATCATGAAGGTTTCTTCAAAGTACTTCTCAGATACCCATGTGAGGTTGGAAGGTCAGACTAAGAAGACGATAAAATTTAGAGAGGGTTACCTCCCAGTCTTTGGAAGATTACATAAAATGTGATTAAACATGAATGTGTGTGTCCATCAAAATTGGAGGTCGGATATGGTGTAACGGCTAACATTGCCGCCTCTCATGCAAAGAACAGATCTGGTCGACGTTACGCGGCAGCTCGGGGTTCAATTCTCCGTATCCGAAATGTGTCAGAGCTTCATCTTTTCTTTCTTTTTGCAATTGGTGTTTGTTTATCCTAGGGGGCCAAGAAACTTCAACAATTTAAGAGACGAAGTGGAATTTGACATCTGCCATTACAGAGACGGAATCGGTGGTACCGACTTGAAGAGAAATTGTCCTCTACGTGGTAAAATGTTGGTGAGGATCACCCATGCTTGCACAATGTTTTGAAAACCTAACGCTTTAATACGAGACATCAATTGTAGGTTTGCGGTGCCTTGAAGGGCGCGCTCGGAACGATTAATGAATTTCCCTACACGGAGTCTTTTCACATCCTCACGACTGGCTGCCAGAATTTGGCGTTGTCTGATCTACCATGTTCACACAGCGCAAGTTAAAAGTGATAAGTACCTACCGTAGCAGCTATTCTCACTCAACAGCTTTAGCAGTGTTAATCAGGCCTATACAATTGCAAAAAAGTGATATGAGTCAACAGCAAGATTACATTGATAAGCTGGAAGGGTGCTGATAAGTAACAGACGACGCGACACGTCTTGGACGCGTCAGAAGATAATCATGATGCAAATTTTGAATGCGAGTTGTGATCATGTGATATTCACGTGTAGCGGCTACGCTATGACCACTAGTCACCCTTCTCGTTGCTCTCAAGTCTTTGACCGTTTCCTTACTTTTCCGAAAGGATCCTCTGTCAGGATAAAGATATTGAATTATCTCTTTCCTTCAGTGCTTGTCTGCTGAAGCAGCCGGTTGTAAGCCCATCTTCTACAATGATGTACTTACCACAGATTATGATGCATACGTATGTCACTTACGGACTAATTTTTGCTTCCGTTTTCGTACGATACCTCTTTCCCGCTCGTATAAAGACTTGCTAGTTCACAAATGTCTCTCCTTTCTTTCTTTCCCTCTTCCCTTCACGTAGGTGCCTACCCCTACCCTCCTCTAGCACACGTCATTTCTCGCACTTGTTCTCCCGTAAGTTCAGTGCTCCTGTCGTTTACAACAGGGTTCCATCGGTGCTGCATAATACTGGACTTCTCTTCTCGACTAGGCGCTCCGGTCGATGCGGTGTCTGCGAAAAGCCATCCGATCTTCCTTCTTCTCTTTGAATCGTGGTTGCTCATTCATTTCGCTCGACCGCCTATCAGCAAGATGCAATACGTACGACATGCTCCCCCAAGAACCGCACATATGCATTATGCCACTTCATGCTCTCTCACGATTTTGGCTGACACTCGCGCTGGGAGCTGCCATGCTCTATTCAATGTATAGTCATCATGCAACTTCTTTGGTGGTCAAAGACGGTCTCCTTGGCTACAAGTCACTCGTCTGTCCAAGGTGACAGCACAGAAAGAGTCAACTCTCGAATCTGGACGTCGCTGGACTGTGCCATTGAATATATGCTCCAGCCTGGCGGTACGAGTGAATTGTACGCAAATAATACTCGCTTCTTGTGTCTGTGTTAATATATCGCGACAGGGTTGATCAATGAAAGACGATCCTTTAGTCAGTCTTGTCAATCCGTGCTTGGCGGCTCGATGGCGTGCATTCATCAATGCGTCTAGAACGTCTCAGCAAATTATCTCTGGTATAAAGGGATCCAAAATCCTACTAGAAGTCATCATCGAGGAAAGCTCTATCCCAGCTCTATCGAAGATGTTCTCCAAGAGTGAGAGCTGACCCTGCCTGCTTTAATTTGTATGACTGATGCTCCTTAGTTTTGATCCTCTTACCCGCCCTTGTTGGCATCGTAAGCGCAGGGCCCACTGGCGGCGCAGGTCAGTTGCGTTCTATCGTGTACTATTCATCAACTCAATCATTTCTATCTAGGCGACACCTTGGGATGATCATTGGATGCCCGTGATGTTGCCCCCGTCCTGGACTTCACCAAATCCACGTGGGTCTGGACGGGAGAGCAGACGGGACCGGGAAATCCCATTCGCGCGCCCGCAGGGGTGCGGCCGTTCCGTATGGCAGTCCCTTCCTCGAGCACGAAATGACCGGTATGCGCGACCATAATTGTTTCTTGGTCAGTGTATCCCTCGATTGTTTTTATGAACCTGTACTCAAAATATTTCTAGTGATGATTACTATTCACTCTTCGTCAACAGAAGAGCAATTGGATCGAGGCATTGCCTGCGTACAAACCCTCCCTACATACCGGCCTCCTCCTCCGTCTACACTGTTGCCATGGAGTCAGAAATCGACAACGTTTTCGCCATTTCTGTAGGGAATTACGGTGGACCTGCTGGACTTATAGCTACCATCCTCGTGGACTATGCGGACGGGACCACCGAAACACTCGTCACCGACAATACTTGGAAGACCTTGAAAGCTCCTCCTCCAGATGGATGGACAAGCCCAAGCTATAACGATTCAGACTGGACCCCTACTGTATCGGAAGGACCCACAGCGAACACATTTTGGAAGTCGCCTATCCTTCCTCGCGCCTTGAACATGACCGGGGTGCCTTGGGTCCAGACGAACGAGAGTGTCTCGAGCGGGAGTGCTGACGGTCTCAGACACAGGCCCTTCCGGAAGACTATCACTTCACCCTATGGGAAATTTGCTGTCTGCGGCAAAGTCGTTCTCTCCGCATACGTCTCCTCATTTTTCTCATTCATCAAATATCTCACTCTGCTTTTAGGCAGGACTCGTATTCTCTCTACGTCAACGGCCAGAACATAGGTAGTGGATCGGACTGGACAAAAATGTAAGCCTATTCGATTCCCGAGTTGGGATTGTGCTCGAACGTCATTGCTGTCGATGGAGCGAGTACTCAAGCCAATGGTAAGGTCTCCCTTGCCGCCAGTGCGCTGATTGCGTACAATGATGGAACGTCGGAGGTTTATTTGACTGACGGGTCTTGGAAGACTTTGAATGGGCCTCCTTGTTGGAATTCAGGAATATGGGCATAGAGGAGGCTTAAGGAACGGTTGTCGTCGTGGTCAAAGGTTAAGTTGTTAAGGTACAAAATGTCAAGTAATCTAGTAGTAAGCAATCTAAATATAGTAATCAATCTGGCCGGGTATATACCGAGTTCGACTTCCAACACTCCTCCCGCTGGGTTTGAGGTGCCTTGGGCGGATGATAGCGACTGGTATGGCGCTACGATGTCAGGTCGCACTGTCGGCACGGGCGTTACCGTTCCCTATGCATAGACGCACTACGTACTTAAAAAGAAGTTTATTGATCATTGTTCAACCGCTTCGTTTCTTATGTCTTTAGTCCCGAGATATCAGCTCCACCCTTGTTTCTCCGTTTGAGATATACATCATTGCGTTATTAGTTGCTGGCAAAAATGGGCCAGTACCTGAAATGAGATCTAGTACATCGAGCTAGTGTCTACGTCTCCGTCCGTGAGTTGAACGAGTTATACTGACAATGCCTTCTCCGGCTGCGTCCTTGACAGCGAAGTTTACTGGTGTCAGCAAGCTAGTTCGCCTAGTCTAGGGTAGAGAATGTCAGGATGTGAGGTATGGCTGAGTAGGGCACTCGAATACTAATGTATTTGAGTGGTGTAAGGGATGCAGATTCCTAACAGGATTATTGCATACGCCATTTATTATGTTCTATTTACCTATGCCTTCCAGACTGCTACATATGCGCCGTTTCGGCCTTTTCACTCCTTACCTATTGATTTTACCTTGATGTTGTCTCTTTGACCTACTTCGTACTCTGGCTAATATACGCCGATCGTGCTCTGTTGTTGGGTTGAAGAACCCCCTTGAGGTGAAGTCTTTACAAGTGGTGTGTCGAAAGATGAGGGCGTTTCGAAGCCATGAGTTTGGGTACGCGTCGGGAAGGAGCAGACCAACCTGAATACAGGTTGATTTTTCAGCTAAGGATGCAGTCCGATGAAATGGGAACCCAAACAAAGCGGCAGGCCCAAGTCTTGAGCGCCTGGGGACCAGAAAACGAGCCAGAAGCCGATTCTGGTACACCAAACACTGTAGGGAGTAGGTGGGTGGGACAAAAGAGCAATGGAATGGTCGTATACTGGCCAGAGAAAGCTTGCGAGACGACGTGGAAGGAGAGAGCAACCGTGACTTTCGCTGGGTTGAATCCCCAAATAATTGTGTTATTGGGCTACGTATTGAGCTCTTGGTTTGTCTTATCTCGGAGTAATGGGAAGAGGGAACGTGGAGACATGAAACACGCATACAAAAGTGCCAGGGTGTTCTTTTGTCTTGACGATACTGCGTCTTCAGTGTACGGGTCGTGGGAATTTTCTATTCGTACAGTACGGCTTCCGCCGATCTCAGCAGTTGCCTCTGTTCCGTGCCGACCCAACCCATTCTTTAACATCCTTCCAAAACCTCCTAGGATGACTTCGCTGGCTATTGGTGCGGAATTTCAAGATCAAGGACGAATCAGGACGCTCTTCGTGGCCAACTCGAATGGGTCATTTTTTTGTAGAGTTTGAAAGACACCAAGTGAAGCGAGGCTGGATTCATTGACTATGAGGCTGTACAGCGTTAAAGGTGCTGGCCTCGCACCAATCATCGCGAATGCAAACGACGTGCACAAATGAATTTGAGGATTCTGGAAGTATCATCATTGCCACAAGCGACGAAGCTGGGGTCAATTCGATTTCCCATTCCATGGATTCTGGACAGACTTGGTAAGTGCCTTATCATTGGTTGTTATTCTGCACTTAAGCCGCTATGCAGGATGGAATTTGACTTTGGAGTCCAGCTTTGCGACGACGACTGTTCCGGATTTGACCCCCGAAAAGATCCTTCTTGTCGGGTCAGGTTGCGAGGAAGGATCAGACTCAGAGTACCGGTCAATTGTGGTTGTCTTCCTTGACTTCGCTGACACGCGCTCCAGGGAGTGCGAAGCGAGCGACTGCGAGGAGTAGTATGCCAGGCCTGCGTAGAGCGAGTGCTTGATGGGGCACAAGGTACGGTTATCCTATAGCTCAGCACAATTGTTATAGACTACTGCAGCGAAATTCACCACCAAGCGTGTTACACACGAGGGCAAGCACCAACACGTTCAATACCAGTCTGAACTCTGCGTCTGGGATCGAAAGAGAACAGAGTGCAAATCTTTAATTCGTACAACAGTGCTACCACTCCGAATTGAAAGACGTGTCACCTTTTTCCTTGCTTGTCTCTGAGGGAACACACTCTCCGTCGGTTCCTGCCTCACTCTGTATCCGATAAGCAAATGTCTTCGATTCTAGTGTTCTATAGAACTCGAGACAATCTCCCTTCCAGGAAAACCTTTGCAAGGAGTTGCCACATGAATATAGCCATGCGTCCACCTCGATTATTGGGACATCCCATTGGAATAGGAAACTTCGCCTTTGTCTCCGTCGGATCTGAGCACTACGCCAACTATTTCTGACTCGTCTCCTTCCGAGGTTGACAATTTACTATGGCACTATAACATAGGAGCAATTTCCTCGGTAGCCCAGGTTCGAACCCTGATAGTTTTCGATAATGTTCAAGATTGTCTTTTAGTGCAACGAGGTGTGGGAAGACAGGTTTAGGGTCGATTATCGATGTGTACGCATTTGATCAGTGCGGCAATACTATCAATTTTTCGTCGGAAGCCGTCGTTCTTACACTTCAGATAGTAAGCACTACGGGCCTAAACATCCTGACGAGGCACAGTGTACTGTTGCGAATACGTGCAGAGTCCTTGGAAGACACGTGGCAAGTTTGCCTAGTCCTCAACTTCGATGCACCGGATGCCGATCAACCTCTAGCGCTCTGAGTCAAGGGACCGGACCATGATGCGGGATCCGACTAGTGAATGTTGCTCGACTATGATCAGTTGGAAATCGGTTCATGATACCTGCTTTCGTTTGCAGGATTATACATCGGTTGAGCAGCTCCTTGGGTGGGTAAGGTGAGTATTAGTGTTTCAGTGTCGTAGACGTGTAGTAAATTCACATTGCCAGACGTCCGTCCATCAGTCAGTATATCGATATATACTTTGTATTCTGAACTACTGACGTCATAGGGCATACTCTAGCTCACCTCAACTTTTTAGCGCCTTGACACCATAGACAAAACAATCAAATGTATGTCTTTGTGTCCTTGACAGGTCTTCTAGCTTCGTTGACAGTATCACCAGATTCGAAGTCGACTTGATGTCGTGACACCGCGTATACACTGTCTTTATCGACAAGAGTAAAAAAATCACCAGTACTGGTGAAAACATTCCGGCTCCGCATCGGGGACAAACACAGAACCCCATATTCTCAGTAACGACTTCAACTTTCAAAACATAAAGCCCCAGGAGGAGGCAAAACAGAAGATCTTGCTGATCTTGAGGAAGAATCCTGTGACGGGGGCATTGCATTTCCAGGTTCATCCTTGTGGTGCAGAGGTCGGGCCGATCCCAGAGGGAAAGAGTAGCGAAGATGCGCCGTATCCTGATTGTGTGCGCCTCACAGATTTGAAGGAGGCGCAAGGGCTGTTATACAAGACGCAGTGTCCGGCTATTGCGCCAAAGGTGGATGATTATACCTCAGACAAAGGGCAAATTACTGATTATATCAATAGCTCGTCTATCCGCACAATTGGAAGAGAAGGATCTGGTTATATTCTATAATCGCGGGGTGCTGCTGTTATGGATATCGAGTGTTCGCTGACTCGGTCCGTCAATCGGTCCAATCATCAAGGCATCGTGCCTCTACTTCATTCTGCGATGCTAATCGGCGGCAAGGAGTCAGATGTGCTCGAGTAAGGGAGTACAGGTATCGTCTACTACGCGGATTATCACTTCACAGCGAGATTCATCGACTCCAATGATAATGCGTGGTTCAATGATGGTATGGTACAAGGAAGGCATGCCATGTGAAGGGAACGTCGGACGATATCACATTCGAAAATGACAGATATTTGAACAGAAAGCCAGACCAGCTAGTATGCACTAGCTGCAAAACAGTTACAATTTTATAACGGCCCTACGATTTGTAGACTGGACATGGCATGACAAAATTCCTCCGGCTGGCCTAGCACTGAGGTCTAACCTGAATCTTCATCAATACCTAACTTCTCTTCTCGACTAGGCGCTCCGGCCAATGCAGTGAAATCTATCTGCGAAAAGCCATCCGACCTTCCTTCTTCCGATTTTTGAAACATGGTCGCTCAGTCATTTCGCTTCACTATCAACAAGATGCACTACAAATGGCACGTTCCCCTCCCCAAGAACTGTATACGTGCATCATTCATTTTACGCTCCGTGACAGTTTTAGCTGAGACTAGCGCCGGAGGCGGCCATTCTGCATTAAATATCTGGTCATCGTGCAACTTCTTTGTATGAGACGGCGGTCCAAGAGGCTCTCCTTCCCTTCAAGTCAGTCGTCCAAGATGACAGAACGGAGAGAGTCAACTCCCGAATCCGGACGTCACTGGATTGTGCCATTGAGTGCATGCTGCAACCTGCAACCTAGCGCCTGGCCTTACAAATGAATTGTACGCAAACACTCGCTTCTACTATGTCTCAGCATGTGTTAGTATAGCGCGACAGGTAGTCTCTCGTAGACAGACAGACGGCACACAACTGTGAGATAGGGAGTGACGTCGTGTATGCGAAGAGAAGATGATGCTCTAGTCAGTCTTGTCAATCTGTGCTTGGCAGCTCGATGATATGCGCCTTCATTGATGCGTCTAGGACGTCTCGGCAAGTTATTTCCGGTATAAAGAGTCTTGAAATCCCACTAGAAGTCACCATCGAAGAAAGCTCTATCCCAGTTCTAGATGTTCTCCAAGAGTGAGAGCTGACTCTTGCCTGCTTTAATTTGTATGGCTGATGCTCCTTAGTTTTGATCCTCTTGCCCGCCCTTTCTGGTATCGTAAACGCAGGGCCCAATGGTGGCGCAGGTCCGTTGCACTGTATGGTGCACTACTCACTAGCTGAAACATTGTCATCTAGGCGATACCTTGGGACGATCGCTGAATGTCCGCGATATTGCACCCGTCCTCGACTTTACCCAATCCACCTGGATCTGGACAGGAGAGCAGACTGGACCGTCCGATGTCGCGCCTGTCGGGGTGCGGCCATTCCGTAAGGCGATCCCTTCCTCCAGCACCAAATGTCCGGTGTGCGCGACAATCCTCTTATCTTGGTAAGTCTATTTATCGAATATTCTTATGTGCATGTACTCAATCGTACATAGTGACGATCACTATTCAATCTTCGTCAATGGAAGAGAAATTGGATCGGGGGCTTGCTGGCGCTCCACTGCCCCCTTCATGTCATCCTACGTCTTCACGGTTGGTCTGGATCCAGAAGACCATAACGTTGTTGCCATCGCAGGAGAAAACGTCGACGGACCAGCTGGACTTATCGCTACCGTCCTTGTGGACTATTCGGATGGTACCACCGAAACCATCGTCACTGACAATACTTGGAAGACTTTGAAAGTTGCTCCTCCTGGTGGATGGACCAGCCCCAGCTACAATGATACAGCATGGACCACTGCGGTATCAGAGGGACCTACGGAAAGCACACCGTGGAAGTCACCTCCTCTCCCTCCCGCCTTGGACATGATCGGGGTGCATTGGATCCAGACGAACGAGAGTGTCTCGAGCGGGAGTGCTAACGGTCTCGGACACAGGCCCTTCCGGAAGACCATCACTTCACCCTATGGGAAAGCTGCTGTCTGCGGCAAGGTCGTTCTCCTCCGCGTACGTCTCCTCATGTTTCTCATTCATTAAATATCTCACTCTGCTTTCTAGGGAGGACTCGTATACTCTCTACGTCAACGGCAAGAACATCGGTAGTGGATCTGGCTGGACGAAAATGCAAGCCTATCCAATTCCTGAGTTGGAAACGGACACGAACCTCGTCGCTGTCGATGGGGCGAGTACTCGAGCCAATGATAGGGTCTACCTTGCCGCCAGTGTGCTGATTGCGTACAATGATGGAACGTCGGAGGTTTATTTGACTGATGGGTCTTGGAAGACTATGAATGGGCTTCCTCCCGCTGGGTTTGAGCAGCCCGACGCGGACGATAGCGACTGGTATGGTGCTACGATATGGCCGGATCGCACTGTCGGCACGGATGTTACCGTTCCTTACGCTTAGGTGGACTGCGCACTTACATGTCCATTGATCATTGTTCACCCCGCTTCATTTCTTATGTCTTTATTCCCGTGATATTAGCTCCGCCCTTTGTTTCTCCGTTTGAGATATTCATTGCGTTATGAGTTGCTGCGACAAAAATCTGTCTGCACATGGAACGAGATCTATTGCATCGAGCTAGCACCTACGTCTCCGTCCGTAAGCTGAACGAGTATACATTTGCTATCTGCGCCGAGTTGCAGAGAGATAATCCAGATGGAAATGCCTGCCCCGACTGTGTCAGTTTACTTGTATCAGCAGGTATTAGGAAGGTAAGCTATACCTGCAAGAAGGAACGTGGAGACACGCATCCAATTGTACTCGGGGAACACACAGTCGAAAGTACCGGGTTATTCTTTTGTCTTGACGATACTGCATCTTCAGTACGCCTGCTACCCGCAATTCGACAGAAAAGTCAGAAAACTGGATGACAACGCGACCCAACTGCCTCCAAAGATGACCACATCCTAGTACATCAGCAAGACCGAAGACAAGGTCGCTTGACGGCCGAACGTTAAAATGAAGCGCAATGTGGAGGGTCGAAAGATACCGACCTCGAGGTGTAGCAACGGTGAATTACTTAGTATCCACGTAGAGCTTCAAATATAGAGAAATAATGCAGATAGAAATAGCCGCCCTCACGAGCCTAAGTTCACCACTCCGAGAGTACAAGAAGAGATGTCGGCAGTAGCCGACATGAACTTGAAAGTCGGAATCAAAGTACACGTGATGATGCGACGGAGCCGAAGTGTGTGTGAGTGCTTGTCAAATTCTGCCACCTTCACTCGTTGCACAGTAGCCTTGCACAGTCGGTCAAGTCGTTATCTACCTGGCTTCAGATGCATACTAAGGATTTCCGTATGCCATGAAGTTTTCCAAGTATTCAATCTTGTGCTCTACCTGCTGCGGTTCCTTGCCTGAACTCCTGGCGCTCATCGTGCGCAGCACCCATCCAAGTTCTCTAGTGGATATTTGTCTGTAATCTGCGCGCAGCTTACTATCACGGGCGTCTTTTCTGTGACTCGCATTGAGGTGCTCTTCGACAGTAGGGAGCGCAGCACAATATCGTAGCAGCACTGTACTATGACTCGTTTCTCACCTCTATCAAGACGCGTATGGCCATCTATAAAAGTATCTAGCGCTATGCCTCTCAGCCTCAGAAAAGTATCTCTACAAACATATTCAAGTTACAAGCAGCGCTATACTTCCTTGTCGCTCTCAATCATGTCTTCCTACCCGTCGAACACAAACAACTCGTCGACCACCACGGTCTCATCTGCCCAGACCCTTGTACCCCAGAAGGACTACGTGTCTGCATTCGCAGATCTCCAGTCTAAATATGGCTTTGGTGGAAACGCGCCCACTCCCAACCCCGAGCCTAATACTACACAGGCCGCCTTCAAAAAGGCGGCATTGAGGAGAGAGGACAAAGTTCTCGCTGACTTGGCGGGAAAATGTGGGCTTGGAGGAAGCCAGTTGCAGCAGAAGCAATCGTGGTTATGATTTTGCGCAAAGATGGTCGGGAGTTTGCAGAATGCGGAGCATGAGAACGGCGGTGGTCGCAAATAGAAGAATCTATGGTGATTTATGATAAACTGGATGTACTTTATCCTCTGTACTTTGCGTGGTTTCGATTTTATGATGAATTGGATGTACTTGTATTCCCTGTACTTTGGATACGCAGTTTTAGAATCTGTAACTGACTTCAATCACATCTTTTATTTCAGTTGTACACACAACACCGAAATTCTTTGACTGTGGATTCCAACGCATCAAGTTAGAGCGATGTGCAAACGATCCCAGCAGACGAAAGACGGAATAATATATTTTGATGGTAGGTATTGACGAAGGATAGATAGATATGTACGTCCCAAACAACAAGGTTGAAATTGCGTTACTTGAAAATCCTCCTACAGCATCAAACGAAGCGGACTTTTTGGATCCACACATCAATTGCATAACTTACATGCTTGCCAACATATGAGTCTCATGCACTACCCAAGAAAAACACTTTCACTTACTGAATACGCAAGGTAGGTCTCAAAAATCATCACACCGTACGCTCCCGTTATGTTGACCCCATTAAAATATAGCCGTAGCAGCTCAGCGGAGTTCCCGCATTCGGAGAGACGAGGCCCTGAACCAACGCTACCCCGCCGAGGGTACTGGCGAACGGGCTCTGCGAGGAGGACGGTGATGTTCACGCAATGTACTTCCCAAGTATTGGGTGATTCATCATACGGACTGCAATGAAGACAAGCTGATGTCAGTCGTAGACTGGACATACTACTACGACGCACCTTCTCCAATTGTCCTCTGAGGAGCATATACTTCCTAACTCACGCGTCGGCCTGAAAGGAGGATACAAGCACACATACTTACCCAGCCTCGTACAAAACACTCTTTCCTTGGCCAAGCACACGTACATTAAGACATAAATAGGTCGTTAGTCAAGCAAGGTTCGTTAAATATCAACACAGCGAAAAAGAAGCCGCTCCCCAGTCTACTCTACTCTCCAGCAAACAGACGAATGATCAAATACGTCGTCGCTCCCACAAACCTCACAACTGAAACAGAGAAGAATCAGAAAAGTAGAGAAAGAAAGGGAAATAGACGTACATGCAAGCGCGGCAACAGAAAACAACAAGAACGACATATACCCCTTGACGCTATTTGCGGCACCCGAATCAGACGCTTTGTTATTCGCAGTCCTGAAAGAAAAAATCTCAGAACAGGCACGTCACAACGATCAATCAACATACACAATAGCGGCTCCCAAGAGCGCATTGGATAGTGTCCACGCAAGAAGGACATTGGTCCTGAACGTCCGGTAATAGTCTTCCTGATGCGTCGACGCGTCTGGCTTACTGTCCACCTTTGGCGGCTTCGTCCTCAACACATGCAGTGCATCGTCATACGCCGCGTTCCGCTCCTCCGGCGTCGTCGGCGCAGCAACCGACACCTCATTCGTATCCGACTCCTTCTTCACCACACCGAGGTCCGTGCTCACTTTGTTGTCACCCTTGGTTCCCCACGAGACGTCGTGGACGTTGGCGAACTAATGAGAAAGACGAGATGAGGTGAGAAGGAAGAGAGCGGACGAAAAATACTCACAGCGTAGACGTTCAAAACGGAGATGTAGGAGGGGGCCATGAGGAGATATTGAATGAACGAAGTAATCATATGCCAAGGTTCAAACTGCGCGTATGAGACAAAAGACCAACGCAGGCGATCGAACGACAACTTACGAAGATCAGACTTGAGATCAAGTACAACCCAAGGGTAGCCAGCAGCGAGAGCACGATGTTTCTGAAGATCGAATTCGAAAACAAATCGTTTATGCTGGTTCCTTCGGATTTTGATAGAGTTTCAATGCCTTTGAACGCAAGGAAGAAAGCCGCGAACTAATAACACGGGTAAGAGAAAGTATGAGTTTGCCAGAAGGAAGAGTCATACCGTCATATAGACTGTGATAAACGCGAAACCAATGAAAGCCGTAGTGTATCCCCATTTACTTCCCTGCGGCCGATTTCCCAACGCAAGAAGGTAGCACATTATCAAAAGACCAAGGTAAACGTAGTTGATAATGACATTAAAGACATGAATGCCCTTGAGACCAAAGCTATCGTCTTCCATAGCATCAGAGAGGATGACGAACGCGATGTAATAATTAGCCTAGAAAAATACATTAGTGTTATGCATCTAGCGGTCGATGAGCATTACACACCAGAGCGAACCAACTGAAGATCAAGTTGAAGGATTGATAAAACATCTCGACGTGTATCCAGAATTTCCGTAAGAAGGTGTGCGAGCTCCGGTAGATGTAGTAGAAGTGGAGGGTACTGAACACAGCAGCGAAGAAAGAACCGTTAAGCCATCGACGACGTTGAGATATCAATTCCGGAACCTGCCATTTGTTTGAGTATGTCATCGAGACTTGAAATGTAAGATCCCTACCGTGTCGGGTACATCGGTGACAGCGTAGGCTGACTTGACGTAGTGAAGGATCCAAGCTCCACCCCGTTTCGATACCAGTTCCCAACAAAGAATCTACGGAGGTGTTATTAACGTAGAGTCGCATGCGGATAGCAATGCCACATACACGATCCTCGGCGAGATACATATTCGCAGTGAAGATGTCAGCTCCAGCACCATGCTATAGGGCAGTATTAGCAGCTGAAAATCCGCCAGTAGGTGTTCTTACCATCTTCTCTCCGAGGAAATACTTTTGTAGCGGCCCTTCGCCTCTAGCATCATTCTGTAAAGCGATGTACCGATACGCACTGAACGCTCCAGGTAAGACAGTGATATAACCAAAGACAGACTCCCTACAACATCAAGTATTAGAGAACACCGATGAAGATCAGGATGACGGGTACCGACAAAGGCTTGTCAAGAATGTTGGACATCTTATACTCAAAGTTCTGAGCAGCGACTATGACCAAGGTCAGCGGTCCGTGCGTGTCACTACACTGTAGTGCTCACCTAACGGATTGATGAGGTTCCGGCCCCACTTGCCTTTCAGTGCAACGATCTCGCCACATGCACCTCCGACATTTGAGTTAATATCAAAGGCCTAAACGTCCAATAAGCTTTAAACAACAACGCCGCGACTATCAGAACTCGCCTTCCACAAATGGTAGATACTGGTAACACCAGGCATAGTCCCAACATCAAGAAGAACGCAGACATTCGGATTGAGAATAGGTCCGAAAGCGTTGAAGAACCACCGATGCGAGTTGATTTTCTTCTGATTCTGCTCTTTCAAGCAAAAGATGATCTGGACAGGAACATGCTTCTTCTCCGCGCCTTCGATCTTCAAAGACGGTGTCACAGAAACTTTATGAAGACAATCAGGAACAAGTTCAAGATACTATGAACAAGATCGTACCTTGTGTGGTGTATTCGAAGATGTGGGCAGTAACCGGCTTCTCGTCGATGATGTTCTAAATCAAAGATGAATGATGGTGTGAAGGGGTAGTTAAGGAGATGACGAACCTTTGCAATACCCTCCTGGTAAACACCCATAGCAGCGATGACACTGAGCGTTCTGGAGTTGATCTTCTTCCGACCATCACTGACAATACACACAACGACTTTCTTCCATCCATCTTTTCCCCACGTCTGACTCCTCGTCCTGGAGCACAAATGCGCGATATTCTTCATGACACCATGCATCGTCCGACAGAACAGTTCCTCATCTTCATTGTACATGGTCATGACAATGAAGAGCTCAGTTCGCCTGCCGGGAGTATACTCCAGCTGCCGGAGACCAAAGCCTGCAGACTGGAAATCATTCGGGTCACAGGTGGCGGCCGTATACCGCATGTGAGTGAACTCGCGGTCTGTGCGGTTCTGGCACAGCTCGAGGAGCTTTTCAGGAACCTCATTTTCTACGACGTAGTGCCCTTCCCGCAGAGCTACCCGACGCGTAGTTTTGTACCGCCTTGGCACGCGCTGCGGGATCCTGCCGTAACGAATAAAGTTCCCATCGTCGTCGTCGTTGAGTCCTCCGTAGTTGCCGTTGCCACCAGGAACCGGCATATCGATAGGTGGTGGTGCGGGAGAGTGCCTTGGCAGTAATGGAATATGGCCCTGGTCATCACCGTCGACTGCTGGTTCGTCACGTAACTCGTAAGACGGCCTGGTGTAGAGCGAGGGAAGTGAGCCGCCTGCTGCCCCTGGTGGAGGAGATAATGTTTGTTGATATGGGGTGCTGAGGTACTCGTGGGACGGCGGGGGAGATATAGATGCTATCGGAGCGCCGTATGGATCCAAATGTTGAGGCGGCGGCGATGTCGGGTATCCTCCTAGTGGCGGTAAAGGAGGCGGGGACGAATAAGGATTTGGGTGAGTCTGCTGTTGGCCATAGTACGAGTCCGTATACGGCTGTTGGTCGTATTGTTGGTCGAACGGAGAGACGTAAGGGGCTGGAGTCGTAGTCTGAGAGTACGGATGGTAGCCATCATTGAAATGCCTGTGCTGGGCCTCATCGGCCTGGGTGATATCAATATCAGGGATATACGAAAACAACGGTCTACGCACCTCTGGGTAATGCGACATGTCGCAAAGGAGAATCAAGAAGTGATTAAAAATGGGATTCCAAGCTGGCTACACTTGAATGGAAACGTGGGGGCAATGTTAGGAGCTGCCGAAGCACTGCTTTATGTCAGAGCTGTAGGATCGCAGCAGTATGCGATGAGTGCTGCGCTGATGAACCACGAGCAAAAAGAGAAGGAAGAGAAGAAAAGTGAAAAAGACAGGCGGTCGTGGTCGTGGTCAATGGTCAAGCTACTTAAGGTCTTGCGGGTAGAGAGTTCATTGCCATTTTTGGGAAGCTTCCGGTCCAAGCTTTTTTTTTTTGGTCAATGCGACGCGATGTCTATCATACGGCAACGATTTCTCCCCCAATCCATTTATTTAGTCTCAAATTATATGAACGGAATCCTTACGAAACACTTTCCCTCTGTCTCGGCAGGGTTCGTTGATAGGCTCTCCTGAAAAGCGTGACTTATTCAGGGTAACTTGACTTTTGACAGCGTCGTTTGAGCTCTCGTAACTTCTCTGCCATCAGTTATTCTTTTGCGCCCATATCTTGGTCTTATGCACGCTACATATCCAGTAGCGTGTAAAAGTTACTTATCAAAGAAGTGGAGGGTCATCGCAGGGCGCGGCATATCCGAGTCATGTGCGACCAGGAGATGACCCCATAAGGTCCCTATCACATCGTATTTACGAGGAAAATGGAGCAGTCATTATAAGGTTTCTCATTGTCCTTCACTTCCTCAAGTATCCCGATCTATGACTTTTAGGAAGGGTCAACTCGAAGATTGTTACTTAGCAGAAGAGTAGAGGATTTGAATCCGGAACGTTTTGGGAGTCCGATGGTTGAGCCAATTTACAGAATGACAGGATGGCGATGAATCAATAAACTTCAAGACGTGTTGAGAGGATAAGAGAGAGAAACACCTTAGATGCGCAATAAGCCGTCGGTGATGATTTTTGTTTCGGATCCTGGTGAGAAGTACGAAATGAACTTCGTTTGCGATTTTTCGTCGCGTCGATGCTCCATTGCAGACTATACAGAGTGATTTTTTGCCCAGGTCCCGCGAATAAATATGGTTTTTAAAAAACGGCCTACATCTCACCACGTTACGATCGTGAACATATCGAATTAATTAGACTTGGAGTAGTCCTACACCGATACGGGGCGGGATGGTATAGATATATGCATAATGTGCTTGTTCATTTCCGTATGTCAGATACCACATGGGAGAGGGAGCTACTATTGGGACAGTTTCTATGGCCGTCCTGCATTCTAGAGCCAATGGTGTTTGGATTGACATCAGCTGAAGTTACTGAACAGACGAACGAGTACATCATCTTCCTTTCTCATCGTCAACAAACTCTGTGGGAGAGAGGTGAATTTAAATCAACCAAGTACACTTTACCGATCCAGATCAATGAGAACGGTAATTGTTGGCGACCTACCACGATCTGCCCAACACTCTAAAGAGACGAAATAACATATCTGTCACAGTTTTGCGGAACCAGGTCGGGAAGAACGGTAACATCCGAAATAAACAGCCCGTTAGCAATCGAACCCATAGTAGCGAGTAGAATATCATGGATTGAAAAGTAAGGCATCCCAGAAGAACACTCGATCATTGCATTTGAGCTTTTGCATGCGAGAACTACACACCTTTGAGCGCCTACGACTGACCTTGGTGGTAATATCAAACTCAGATCCTCTGAGATATCTCTGTCCCCAGGTACTTTCTAAGTTACATACACCTGACACGCAACTCTGCCACCTACCTAATTTACGATGCTCATTTGACACTAGCGGTCTCAATCTACGAGGTGTATCATTAGCTGTAAACGTCTGAAGCTCTCGTTGTTGAAGTGCACGGAACGACTGGAATTCGCAACATCGGTCCATATTGCACGGCCGGCCCGCAGAACCAGTGAGGATATCGTTTGAGCACAATTTCAGGACATGTATTGGATCATAGAGTCTTGCTTTCAAGGGGACTCGTGGAGTGTTCACCGACCAGGGAGGATTTCTGTCTGCTATAAATCTTGGCTTGCTTGAGGGAGAGTATCTCGTTCAAGCTGAGGTGGATGTCGTAGGTGAAGTTGAGATGGCGATGATATTGAAATCGGATGCTTTGTTGATGGTGTCAATGAAATGTCGCAGAGGCAACGGAGCATACCATTGTGTGGATCTGACATGGTATATGTGTCTGAATCTGCGACGCACAGCTGCAAAACTCTAGCTTCAGCGCCCAGCCTGCAGAAAATTTGGCGAAATTAACGATAGATAATAAATGTTATTGTATATACACTCACATAACAATAGAAGGAACAGTCGTCTTGAAGAGTTCAGCGATATGTAAAGGTGAAAATAATGACCTAGAAATTACAATAGACGCAAAAGTGACAAGGACAGTACCAGTTCTGTGAGCTTGTACTCAACAACCGTAATAGCGTGGCACCTGCCGGAAAGCACGTCCGACGAAGCACGACATGCACTGCCCCCAAAACCGAAAACCTGGATCCAGGATTGACACGACAGTCATGTCCCGGTGGTTCCAGCATGCCCGGATACGCGTTAACTGCCTTCAAAACGCGTCTTGTCACATTAAGGCACTCCACCTTGAACTTCAACTTGAGCCGAGTACTTGCTCAACTTTTGCTTGCAACCCACCCAATGAACTAGCTCACTTCAAAACCTTATTCGTTGGGCATCTGTACTCGGTCACTTGTCCCGGTCGTATGACTCCTGGATGTTCTCTTACTGCGTGCTTATCTCGCCAGTTTCTCCGCTAGGAAAGTGCTGTACAGCGACCTATGCTGCGATCATTCATTTCCCCTAGACATACCCTGTTCACTCTGGTTAGAACAGGAAAACGGAACCTTTAAACTTGCTATTCCGTCTTAACACCCACATGAGCGGTGTTTTTCAGGTTAGGTTTGATTGACTATGAATAACCAAACCGCCAGCGTCTGAACCTACTGTATATGAAACCCATGCCAGGACGGGGATGAGCTGCCGCGTCATACATCTGTGATATTGCACAACTTGTTCTGCCGCAGTTTTCCGGAGAGAAACTTGAGACTGTCCCAAGTTCGTACTATCATTCACTGCCAAGTTGTAAGCACCGGAAAAAGAAGCTTCCGGCTGCATTACCCGAGATGCAAGCACTTTATCATGTGCGTGTCAGTTCTACTACACATTCTAATGCTTATTTCGTTCAATGTACTCAATCTGGACTGAGAGGCGCGAGGATCGGATACGACGCTCGGGCTGGACGGTGTCTTGGGGGGTAAGAAGTGTGAAACGTACCTTAATATTCGACAACTCGATAAAAGGGTTTGTGACAAGCTGGGTGGTTCTCATCAGGTACGTGAAAACGCTACGTGTTTTCGACCAATGTACTTTTCACACTTTAACTTTCCAACCTGGAACTAGTAATTGTATAGTTTGTCCCCTCATTGAAATTTAGAGGCCCCGTCACGGAATTCTATTGTAGGCTCTGCACTGAGGCCGATATATTTCATCGAACCTTCCTCTAAAGAGGTAGGGTAATGCACTTTCTCCATTCGTGACTGGGACCACAAAGGAATTGAGAGTCTACAACCAATGCGAGCTTTCTCTCCTGCGCGGCTTATAAGGTTTCTCCATTGGTCCTAAAAGATGTGAGAGGGGCAGATTGAGGGTACGACGTACAAGCTTCGACAAGCAGGCGGTCCACCAATGTCTAGTTGCCCTTGACCCTGCTTCTCTGAGGAAGGCGCAGACTCTCAGGACGCATATACAACCATCTACTTATGAACAGACCATACCATTACAATCTAATATTACATGCGTCGTCCTGAGAAAAACCGCGGAAGGATGTCAGTCGGATCATAGCAGACTCCTAGGAGGTCGCCAATACAAACTGTCCGATGAATCAGTCCACCGAATCATGCCAAAGATGTATGCCAACACGCCTAGCGCATACATCGCAAAGATTGCTTAAAGAAGAGGATGAGCACCAGTCCATCGCGAGCTTGAGGAGGCTACGTACCTTTTCTTCGTTCAGGAAAGACGACAAGCTCTAGAGGAAGATGTGGTACCCCCATGAAATTGTAGAAAATATGGGCGGTGATGGCGGGAAAGATGGATCCGGTACGGAGGAAGAGATAGGCGCAATGGGATCCAAAGAAGCTAGTGTAAAGCAGCTGGAATGCTAGACGATTTTCAGTAAATACACGACCCGGCTTGCATATCAAAATATGGACTGACAAATAGCCTTGGCAGCATGCTTTGCAGCAACCCATGTACGTCCACATCGATTGTAAAGGTCCCAAGCATGATGAAAATGGGCTAGCTGGGTGTTAAATATCTGCGCACTTCCGGGACCTCAATAACTCACCCAAACTGAACCACAGGGGGGCCAAAATAATCATACGCAGGCGAGATATGCCTGAAAGATGATAAATGCTTAGAATGCACGCCCGGAAAACAACCTCTTCTGTATAAGGAGCCTGGGGGTGGAAAATATGAGTTGTGAACGTGAACCCTGGTTTGGTACTGACCACAAGATAGTTCCGGAGGCCAGGGAGAGAGACGACCTTTTTAATAGTCGACTCAGTGTTCCAGTACCGTTGGAACGGAAGGACTTCGTATAAATATCGACAATAGAACGGGCCGATGAAAATCAAGGGTGTAACGAGATGCGCTTTGATGGGGTGAGAGAATATAAAACCAAGTCTAAAGAGCGTGACATGTACTCCAGCGTAGAACTGGTAAGGGAGGTCAATGAGAGGCCCAAATGCCAAGAACATGCCACTCACACCATATAACGGCCACAGCATTTGGAAAATCAAGAAGCATGATGCTACTGTCGCCAGTGACACAGCAGTAATTCGCGCTCTAATCACGTCTCCATCGTCCCTCCAGCGTTCATTCAGCTGTCGTTGACGCGACGTTCCTTGAGGTACGTGGGTCGACCAAGCGACGAAGGAAAGACGCGCATTCTTCGACAAGTAGAGCGAACCGACGTAGGTGACTGTAAAACAGAAAGCAAGAGAGTGACCTTGGCTCTCAGAGAACAGCGGCGCGACGAGCATGGTGGTGGATTGAGGGAGAGTTAAGTTTGGCTGGTGTCAAGTCGCGATCGAGCTATTTATAGACCCACTTTTTGGGAAATTTAACAATTATATATTCTTGGTGTTCATTGTTGATCAAATGTTTAATATTCAATGGCCACATACACACAAAGACAAAGGAGGCGTCATGCTTGCCTTGCCCGCCGGACATCTAAGGACTTGCATATGTGCCACCAAATTTATCAAGGTGGGCACTGGGAATTGGCATTCATTAGTGCCAACCTAACGCCGGTATGATCGAGCAAAAGTATATGATTACTAAATTGGCCTTGAGTAGTACGTAACCACAAAAACTGTATCGATAAGATACTGCAATGAGAACGATGTGGAGCAAGAAATATGGAAAAAGAAAACAACATTAATCAATCCGTTGTTTGATTCACAACGTAGTATACATCCTGTCTGGTGCCTGCGTAGCTCTTGAAGCTATAAACTTGATTGAATCAACAAATATACTGATAACTGGAAAGATTCATTTCCAAATTGAGTGTTTCAATCTTCCCTCTTTCTTCGCCATCTGCCATACTGAACACCGACAATTTCTCAATTCGCAGCCCTAAAGCGTGTCGCAGTCAGTCACACTGCGGAGAGGCAGACGTGTAAAGACGCGTCTTCAGGGGGTCAAGATCGTGGTCAGTCCAGGCAAGTTTGCGATGGCGCCCTATCTGGAAGGCTTCAGGTCTGTGAACGTTACCAATACAGCTCCAATGGCGAGCCAGAGCACACCTATGTAGCAGTGTTGTACGTCTAAAAATCGACCGGAATTATCGGGCCGACCCGTGGCACAGCCTATTAATATTTAATAGCGGACTGTCTTTTGTTATTCAGGTCGGCGCTTAGGGCGCCGTCCAAGGAAAAAGAGGGCACTTCAGTGTCGGAAGACCCGCCGTCCGATCCAGGAAGTTATTTTGCTGAATATGTCATTATGCGGTGAAGTTCACAGCAAGAAGTGTCACGAGCATTCCTGTAGGCGAACATATTCCGCTTTGCAGGGGTCTGTCTTTGCGCGGACTTTGCTCAACATTGATACTTACGCCATTGTTGGCATTTAAATTGCATTGCTTTAAAAATACACCGAATGTGCTGATCCCGTTGAACCTCTACGGGTTCACTTACACAGCTTTCCTTGAATAACTACGAATGAGTGAAAACCCACATCTACATATCAAACTCACAGTGATACCGACTGATTCTTCGAGTCGTACGGACATGGCTCGACGTCGGCCGTCAAAAATCATGAAGGTACACGATATTGCCAATCTTGTCCGTTATGAAACCAGGATGCCCGATCAAAAGGCGTGCGGAAATGACATTCTCTAGCAGAAGAATCAGCGATGAACAGAGGGCACAGATCCCGCTGACTAACATCAATGAAGGACAGTACATCTTGAGCTCCGATGCGAATGCCTTAGTCATCATGGACTGCGGAATCGGATTCCATCCTTTCTGTCCACCATGGAGTACTAGTTCTATACTTGTCAATTTCCGCATCTGCATTAGCGCGCGGTGAAGTGTCGATCTCTATATTGACGATGACGTTAAGGTCAGGGAGAGATCGTTAGGAAAGAACACTCACATTAATGCAAGGCAGTGGTATCACACCTAGCGTCAGAATATCTGGACACACAGCAGCAATAATCTGCAAAATCTGGTCGACAACTGCTGCATCTTGCGGTATACGCGTCACGACTAGATTTCGCAGAGTCTTGCATACTTGCGATAATTTGGGCAACACCTGTAAAACACTTGGCCATTCTTCGTCTGTGCCCATAACGAGCCGAGTAATTGGCAGTTGACACGGCGCACAAATTATATCATGTACAATGGTGACGTTTCCCGACAGCTCACGCAACTCTTCGAGTGCTATGCCGGCATACAGACACGGCGTTCCCGGCTCGTGCGCGTGTTTTACGTCTTCAGCCGTGGGATCAGCATAGTAGTGTAGGCGCTGGAGTTCCTCTTGTGAACAGATGAAATTTGCCATCTGAGAGTTGTACGGTACGCCATACATCGTCAAAGAATTGAGGCTGAATGGGAATAGAATATCTTCCGAATCTTCGGAGCTGAAGACCCAACTTGGTACGGCGTACTGTTCGGCGATGGAGAGAGATAGAAGGTTGGGAAGCTTCTGTAGTACTCCGCGAAAAGTTTTCCAGAGCCCGGCTAGATACGCTGCGCTAGGTGGAGTGTATCGGGTAAACTGCGACGCGAGACAGAAGGCGATCACCAGTTCTGCGAGGCGGGGCTGCGAGACGATTGTAGTGCAAAATTGTTTCAGCCGAGAGAGGGAGTCAACTCGAACACTGTGATACAGTGCCTTTTCGGATTCGCGTTGCCACGCTTTATTTGTTCGACAGAGTGCCAAAAGATCTTTTGGATAGCCTCGCCGACGGCTATTGATGTATCTAATAATTTCCTGGCATATTTCTGAGGACGAAAGGATATCTTCCACAGCCATTTGTTCTTATAACAAGGTCAGATGGAGTCAAAGCAGTAGACTGGCGTGCACCTTTATCGTTTAGCAATATCTGTATTTTGTGACACTTTGTTAGAGAATTGGAGTAGCCAAGGGACCAGATTCAACTTACGGCGCTTGCCGTAGAAAGAGTACCTTTCAGTAACGGCGAAACAGAATGAAACGACGCGTCGTCGTGGACAAGAAACAACAGCCACTCCCGGCGTCAGTCAATTGAGTAATGTAGGACCTTTCCCTTTTTGGAATAGAGGGGGCTGGACCCCTTGATAAAATCGGCCTGATAGCAGCAAGCCTACGGCATAAGGGCAACAGTGATACGGCGTTAACGAAGGAACCAGAAAGAACATAAACACTAATACGGTGTCATATTTGAAACATATATTGAACAGCATCAAGGCAGCGGTTGATGCACATATTCAGGATCGTAAAGCGAAAAATCCGGTAGCAGCAGTGTGTGGTTCAGTAGGTGTTAGTTGACGAGGGAGACGTCCCCACTACATGAAGCTTGTGCGATGGGCCAGGGTTCATTGACAGCGACGTCTTACTATCTGTATTAGTGCCAGCGAATGATTTCATCCCGATTAGCAGTCACATCTCGATGTTCTCATTGGCCAACACAATGAACAGTCCTTGTCGAGATGTGAGCGGTATTCAGGCTAAGGACTTCTCCGAGGACAAAAACAAACCTCGGTAGGGCAATTTCCGTTGAGATCGAGAGATTTGTCGTACTCACTGAAGCAGTACTTTGCGCAACCACCTCACCTGATATAACATCGAACTTTAATTGCACAAGAGCAGTTGGAAAATGATACTCTTTAGACTCACGGGTGCAGTTGTTTCTGAAATAGTCTGTACTCTTGATGGTCACATATATATCATAGTTGTCCCTGGAAGGCGGCAGTGAGGGCGTATAAATGCATGAAACTGGATCTTAACGAGCTGATATAGGCAACGTGACCTAGATCTGTATCCGACCAGTGTACACCGCCATAGCTGTTAGAGAATACCTTGTCGTCAGGAATGTATGCAGGACTCACAGGGTACGGCGGGGCCGCTTCGGCGTTCACATCACTCTTGCAGTACTGCCGAAAGGAGGAGAACGCGTCCATGAAGGCACCTGGGGTTGACGTCCTGTTCCGTGTAAATCTCTTGATGACCAAATTCAACTTCATACTTCGTGTCGTGGTCCTGTCTTTGATCAGATAGCAACAATACCCTTCGCGAATTTCGACGGCCTTGATGATATCAAAGCTTGGTGTTATAATTACCTCGCTTCGACATCGATTCTAAAGGTTGTATGCAACGAATAGTGCGAAGACACACAGAATTGGGAAAGACAAGCATCGATGCCGGAGTTCATCAACCAGTCTGTCGAAGCCTGCAAGTAGATGAAGCTGTCGTATGTCATTCAACTGCCTTTTAAGCTTTCGGTCGTATTACACTTAGCCAGAATAGATGTCAGACCAGAAGCCAAGGCATGTGTTCCTGTCTACTCTGTTAAATGATCAAGGATTCGCAAACAAGCGACGTCTCTTGCGGTCTTATGAGGCATAGGGTTCTTTACCGGGCGCAAAGAATGCGAAATGACACGTATACAAATGAGGACTGCATTGTGATTGTCAGATGATGCACTACAGGAGAAGGGACGAAAATCAGAAGAGTATGAACAAGAAGAAACATACTAAAGGAAATGCTCTGAATCTACATCGAGTAGGGTAGTAGTGGTATGGATAATTAGAAATACGAGCGGTCAATCTTGGGTGATACGGATGGTAGAATGGCTTCTTAGAAGGTCTCCTCATCATCGGCCTGACCCCCTTCCGGGACCTCAAAACCGTCCTGCCGACGTCAGAAAAATCTAGCGAGCAGAAAAGAGGACCTCACCTCGGTCGAATACAGAATCTTCTGGATATCCCTCAAGGTGGCGTCGTCTTTTCCAGCAGCCTCAAGGACTTCCACCTGTGTTTGCACAAGAATTTCGATCTCCCGGAGCTATAGAATGCCTGAGTATGCGAATCCCCGACAAATGTAACAAGGGACCAACAACGAACCTTCTCAAAGTAGAAGTCTCTCTCCTTCTCTAGTCCCTCCAAGTGCGCACTGAGATCCTTGACCTGATTTTGAAGAAGTTGTACAGCTTCGTTGGGCTGGGTGGATCCTGCCCGATGTCCACCTATCGGCGTTCGTCCTCCCGCTCGTGCACCTGTTAGACCACGGCTGTTGCCGGCTGCGAGAGGTGCCATCGTCGCGGGAGGATCAGCCGGAGCACCCCTGCGTCGAGCCACCGGATCGTAGCCTTGACCACCATAGTTCGAATCCCAGAATCTCTTGATCCATTGAAGAAACTCGAGGTTGTCCCTGGAAAGGAAAGGTACAAAATCATGATACCGCTGACAATGCGCATTCACGTACTGCATCTTGCACTTGACTAATTTTTCCACCGGTATCGGCTTGCGAAGGAACCGAGCATGAGATTCTTCGCGACGGCCGCAAATAATGCATCCCAACACACCTTATCGATCTTCTTCGACTTGAACACCGTCTGCATGATTTTGAAGTTGGCGATGAATTCATATTCGTGTTTGGCGGTCATTTTAACCCGTTGCATTGGAACATCGCCTATATATGTTGTATATGAAGAGAAGAAGGCCAAAATTTCAGTCAGATTCGAGTTCGATAGGAAATCGCTGAGCACGATACGCACCGTAAATGGAGTCAATGATTTGGCAGTACGCGGCTCCAGTTCCACATTGCTCCACCTTTGTGTAGTTTAACTGAAGAAGGTCGTTCAGCCATGCCAATAAATCTGTTCTGGACGCGTTCATCGTCGTCGTCGAAGGAAATGAAAGACAATCAACTGAAGATTGGTAAAGAAAGGGTGAAAGGTACCGTGCATACCGATTTAGGCAATTCGAACCAAATCATGATTATATAAGTGCGAGATACTAGTTGCTAATTTCGTCCCAAAGTCATTCTCCCTATGTCGTTCATAGCGTTAAGCTCTGAGCGCTGGAGCAATGATAGCTGTGGAAATCTGTTTTCTATCCGTTTCTTACTCCCTGGCTACAAGTATCTTGAACCACTATCTCCCCGAATTTCGCCTCTTTACTGTGCCTGGTCTCGTCCCCTCTTGTCGGTCAGGCAAAAGTATGTGGCGGCTCGAGCGCTTCCTAGGCTTAGTCCATCAAATGGCCTTTTTTCCTTATATCTTCTAGTCTGAAGTTATCGTAAGAGGAAAGGCGTCCAGAAGCTCTTGCAATGCTGAAGAGGACGAAGCTGGCTTCTTGTGTTTTGTATCCTGTTCGCTTGCTCTGATGGCGATTGGAATATCGTTCTCCTCATAGAACTAGGTCAATTATATTATCATGCGACGGTGTTTTCCTCCGTAACTCTACCGTGCGGCCTGTTTTCGCTGCATCAGCTAGGAAGTCACCACTGCTTGAGGCTTCGCCGGCCTTGGCAAATCTTTCGAACAGAGCCCCCTCTCTGGCGTCTAAAGTATGGAATCCAGATAGTGCCTGCGTGTTCAAGAGCCCCGGGCGCGATTTGCTCGGTCTCCTAGGTAAGGGGCAAGAGCTCTCGGGGCACTGAGGCCAAACACCCAAGTTGTATGCCCAGGAAACATCGAACCTGACCTAGTAAGCGCTCCATGCTCAAACAAATCTAGGGTCGGTTTCAAAGTTCCGGTTGGTCTTCCCTCTCAAATCTACGTTTGAATGGCCCAATTGTAACGAACAAACTCCCCCATCATCAAAGCTAATATCCGCATCGCCTACTTATCCTTGGTCGACTGCTGAACTTTTCAGACCTCATCGAGAAAACGCGGCGCCACCATCAAGCGAATCGTGTTTGTTTACTGCACCACACATATACGTACGTGGAGTTCCATTTCCATCAGTTCGTAGAACGATTCACCCATTCATTCTTTTTTTATTTAGTTTCATTTAATGCGGGCATCTGTGGAGCTGCCGTGTTTTCTCCCCTTCATACTCGACGGGGCTATGCGACAGAAACCGTAGAAACCACGGGAACTGAGTAAATATCAATTTGTTACACAATATGTAAAAGAAACTCACCTTCACCCTGTTAATCATCAGTTGCAGCGCTTCACTCTCATCCCACACGGTTAGAGCGGCCCGGATTTTGTGCCAAAGAGATCGGAATGGAAGAGGAAGGTTCAAATGACATTTCCGATAATCAGAAGCTCTTCGTACATCAAATTTCGGTATACTAGACATGGTAGTGTGTAAATCCTTCTGGGATCCGCGCTGGGCGGAGCAATATATGCGTGAGACGTATCGTAAGGTCGTAGAAAATATATAACAGATAATTAAGGCAACCCAAAGATGAGATAAATTATCGTGTCCGTTTGTCCATTCGTGTTACACTCGGGCCAGTATTCGTGAATCAATCATTAGTTTTGCAGCGAGAATGAAGCAGGAACCAGCGATCGTCGTTGCGCCGGAGAAAATAATCATGCCGGTATATGATCCCCCTGCTAGCGCTAATAATGCGCCTGCCGTGGGGTTGCCTATCAATGACCTGGACGGAGGGAAACAAAACCGATGTCAGCAGTAAGAAATGATCTCACGTTCAGATACTCACGGAAAAGAAATAACACTGTATAACACCCCGATCTTCTTCCCAATGTCGCGTACGTCCGATATCTGGGCCACGCACGGCGTTATCACAGAGATAAATGACCCCGAGAAGAACCCGTATAGAACGGAAAAGGCGATCACTGACGAAAGCGAACGTGCTAGGATCCACAGCGTGAGGCAGAGGAGACCTGATAAGAATGCGGAAGGCGCAAGGATGTTGAAGCGCCCGATGGTGTCGGATAGAACGGCGGGGGCTATGCGACCAAAGACGCCGCCCAAGTTCATTAGAGCAAGAACCAGATATGAAGTGTCACGAGATATGGAAAGGTCATGGGCGTAGTCCACTATGTAAAATAGCGGTATGAAAAGGCCTATGTTAATGACATTAGCGGACGTCAAACAAAGTTAAGGAGGCAGGGTAGATCTACCTAGAGCAATAAGACTACTGCCAACCATGAGAAGGTTGAAACGACCGTCTTTGAATGTCGAGCAAAGCCCAAATGTGCAGGGTCCGCGTTTTCGCTCCGGCGTAAGAGCCGTAAGTGTCAGCAGCGCAACTCCACAGCCCACTCCACTGACGAGGGCAGATACGCGGACTCCCCAGCCAAATCCGACGCGCTCGAAGAGGTGCTGTAACATTATGGGGTACATGACACCACCTGAATAGGACTAAGTCAACGGGTGAACGAGTGACCGACTGAGGGTGATTCACGCACCGAGACTAGACCCTGCTGCGGCGATGCCCAGTGCAGAAGCGCGATACTTGCAGAAGTACGTCGAAACGCTTGCGAGTGACGGGTAGAACCTGCAGCGCGTGCATCGGTTACACCCGGGGATATGTTCGTCGACGGCAACATGACTCACAGTAACCCAACACCTAAACCGAATAATATGCCTTGTGCCAGGATGTACTGGTAAAATTGTGTCGATATGCTCGTCAAGACCTGACTCAAGATATACAGCACTGTGCCCGCCGCCATCAAGATCCGAGGTCCATACAAGTCAAACATGAAGCCAATAGGACCTCCCTGAAATCGCAAGATTCAGCCAGCTAACAATGACGAAACATTACGCAAACTTACGGAAAAAAAGAATACCCATAGTTGCAAAGAGCCGATCCAGGAAATGGTCGACGCAGGCAGATGCTGTAGTTGGTGGGCTGCGTACCATGCTTGGAACGTCCCAAACGCGTTCATCTGCCCAAAAGTGCTGAACAGCGCGAAAGACGCGCCAAACACGGTTAGACATGCTTTCATGCCACCGTCGGGATATTTATGAGAGGTAGAAGACTGCATGCTTTCTTCAGAGAGCCCTTCTGAGTGTGCAGATTTTGTGTCGTGCAATGGGTAGTCGCCATGGCCGGGAGAGCTACGATCGACACTCTCGACATCACCACGGAACTCGGCGTGGATCTTTTCGACGTCAGCCATAGAGGGAAGGGAACAAGACAAGTAGGAGTCGGTGGTGAAGGTCAGGGAACGAATACATATTGTTCCAGGACGATTGATATATAGCCCATCGAGATTTGACTTTTTACACAAGAATTCGAAGAGTAGAATCCTAATATCCGTTCTGAGAGAGCCGCATCCGCTGACACCGGCTTCAATTCAGCTCACTTCGATGCATCTATACAGGGCCTGTTACGCACCTTCATCAGCCGGAGCATCCCGTGGGAGCACGAGGATGTGGGGATCCAGTCAGAACCCGTCAAAGACTCGAGGTTCGGTAGACGTCACTTTGGTGATAGAGATCTGGATAGGAATTATGTTGACAACAGTAACAATTAGCATAACAATGTTGCGGCTGTGTTTTCCATTTCTCGGAAACATGTCATCAGGGCCCTGGTTGATACGGGCACGTCGCACAAGCTGCCGTTTGTCGCGCTGTGCCGCACATGCCCAGACCACGGCTGCCTGTTGTCCTGTCACAGCTTGAATAAACGATGTCAGAATTTCGCAGACGAACAGATCGTCCGAGTCCATGGACCATGCCATACCTCCACACCGAGCTCTAAGGTTAGCGATGACAGCATGAACCATAAATACGCGACGGCAATAACATGTCTCAAAGCCGAGCTTATAGTTCTCTTGACAGCATTGTATAGAATCCCGAGGTATCAGAGCTTTGTGCTGCGGTAACTCATTCAAGCTCGCTGATGCAACAAGCGCCTTTAAACAGCTGATTAACCATACACAGTGAATCGACGTTCCAAATGGACTTACTTGAGTAATACAACTGCTGCTGTGCGAACCGCATGTTTGTTAGGTTGGAATTCTGAGATAAGCGCCCCGTTTCTGGTTTGTAGATCTGATCCTACGGGATTCCAATGGCAATCAGATGATACATCTGTTTGATACCCATCAGTCATAGATAAGTGTAGGGAAAATCAAAATATCCGGAGCAAGACCTCACACATAAGGCGGGTTGCAGGAACTTCGTGTGGATACGTTGTATGATCGTAATTTTTACAATTATCCACGGTGAGAGCAGGCAATTGGTTCTTTATTTTCGTGACACTAGTGCAGTGGCATACTTGTAACCGCGGACTTGGGCACCCCCGCCAAGCACATCGACTTCAAAAGCTGATCCAGATGCCTAGACTGAGAGGCAAGAGAAAACCGAAATCAATAGAAGGAACAAGGTGGAGACGAGTAAGATACCGAACTACGTACGTTGTCCCTGCGTAGCTGAGCACGTTGTACATTTGAGCGCTGAGTCCAAAATGATTCAATGATTACCTATGAATCCAGCAGCCTGTTGCCACCGAAGAGCAGGCTTGAAGACCATTGTCATCCTGGCGTTCGCGAGAAGTTTTAAACTTGCTGTTGTGCTGCTGTACTTTTTTAGCTCAATTTGGAAGCCCTAGTACCTAAGGCGTCCTTCAGTTTGAGTCAACTACGTTAAGAGACGAGAGTGATCTGACCGACCGTGTTATTACCTAGGCTATTAACTATGACGAATTCTCTATATCATCTCAGAACGTGTCGCGCTCAAAACATCGTGTTCATTTACGCTACTGCAAAAGTTGATCAGCTCCAGAGATCTGGCTAAAGTGAAAGCGACGCCACATATACTAAGTACAATCTTGCAGGAATATGGAAACCCAGACACCTTTAAGGAACCTTAGATGAGGGCAACTCCGCTAAAGGGATAAACTGACAGTGAACAGTTGTCGTTGCTACGTATTTCGAGCTCTCCGGTGATGAGAGTCCTTGGAGATCAAGAGAAATTTAGCCTTTTCGCCGGAGAAGCACTGTCACTTCTAATCTGCCAACGGTTCTGAAAGTCGCGCACGACTTCGGAAAGGTACCTCGTCAACTGTGTTGGACTGACAACAGGAGTTTTTACAATGCCGGAGGCCAGACACGAGGGACCTGAAAGGGATTCGCGTTAGGGCGAGGGAAAAGAAGTGAATTAACAGTATGCACCACAAGATGCCAGCTAATGACTCATCACGGCTCGTCAGCTGCATCAGTTCTTCGCTTCGCCTTCATTTCTCTGTACCGCGCGATGGCCTTATTTCTTTCATCCTCCATCATGGCCTTCTGCGCCATCGATAGCACCCCATCGCGTTTCTTCCCCGTATTACGAGTACTGTCGGGCCGTCCGGCACCCCTCGGAAGCTTCGTGAGCTCTGGTGGGGCCTGGGCAATGTCGTTTAGCCGGCGCGGAGCGGAAGAAGATATCGTCTGGAACTCTTTCGGTCTATCTGCGTGTTTTGAGGGAATCGGCGGCGGCGAAGGCGACCGTTCTTCTTTTTCAACGCGTTTTGCTTTTCCCTTCTTTTTGGCGTTCATTTCCGTGGTTCGCACCTTGCGAGCGTTGGCTAGAGAAGACTGGACCGCGTTTTTGACAAGGGGGCGCATATCAATTTCGACCCGCCTGCGAAATCGCAAATTAGTGGAGCAAAGTCAACGATATCGGTCCGACGCACTTGTTGAAATGCTGGAGCGACTCTCCAGGCAGAATTCCAGACGTCTTGGCCTTCTTCTCTCCACTGTCGCCTTTTTCCGTCTTTCTTCTTTTCCCTGGCTTTATCGCATCCGGATCATCCTCTGGCATCCTCTTCCTTGATTTCCACTGCTCACGGACATGAACAGCATTCAAGACGCGAGAAACGGATTTTGGTATTGCTTCACTTTCCAAGGCTTGCTTTCCTGGCGCTAGATCCGAACCTCTAAGAACATTTAGCTTATCATTTTGTATATAGACAGGTGACCCTAACATCTGCAGCCGCTGCTGGTCTCTCGTTGACTTTTTTGCTCGCTTGTGAGGCATGGTGGTGGAGAGAGTGGAAGGGTAAAAAGCTGTGCTCTTTGCTTGGCTCAAACGGTGTTGGGCTCTCGGACAAATATCGCACCGGCATACAATATCCTTGCCGCATCCTTTGAAACTGCGAAGGTTGTACGTGCTTATCGATAAGAGAGAATCCATGCTGCTCTTCTACTTCTATCTCTGGCTCGTCATTAACTCTGTGCTCGCTTACACTGTTTCCAATACCCAACGCATGCTCCCTTTGTGATCCTCAGGCTTTACCAATCCTCCCAATACCCCTTTGGACCAATATCCAACGAAAACCGACCCTCCTGACCGCCTCTATACAGTCATACCTGAGAGAATGATGCCAAACGTGTAGTTCAGCACATGGCTAATGTTCTATATCACCTTTCCGTTGCTTCGTAACCGGGTTCTGTCGTGTGCTGAGATCGATCCCCCTTGCGGTCTCCTCGTTGCCCGATGTAAAAATATCGCGTCGTACATGCATAAGTAAGAGTATTCAGTCCTCTTGATTCCTAGCTGGTAGGACAAATGGCGCCGTTTTCCTTCGTTCTCTTGGCTTGCCTATCGGCGGGCGCCTTTGTGTCCGCGGGTCAAATTCCCATCGTTGATGGCGTCATCGGAGGCGTTCCCAACACGACTACTGCTACCATCAGCCAGGTAAAGGTAGCGGCGGGTAATAGTACCACGACTGTTGGTCAGCTTCGCGTCACGGAAAATTCAGGCGTTTGTGGTAAGCTTTCCCAGTGGAACCTTTCCTCAAATGTCCATCGATTCTCACCGAACGCTTGGCAGAGACAACAGAGGGCGTCTATTCAGCCTCCGGCTACGGAGATATTGCCCGGAATGAGAGTATCTGGTATACCGTCTCGAAATCCTGTTCACCTCGAATCTGCTCACTTCCTCCGAAGGTTTTGGTACTTTGCAGCTCGCAATAACCCCGACACGGCCCCTCTGGCGCTATGGTTCAATGGAGGGGTATGACCACCCTACCCAAATTTCTCTCAAATCTGATTTCTTTTCAGCCGGGAAGCTCGAGTATGATCGGTCTATTCCAAGAGCTCGGTCCGTGCCGCATAACCAACGACAGTTCGACCGTGGTACTCAATCCCTACTCTTGGAACACAAACGCGAATCTTTTGTTCATCGATCAACCCGTCGGTGTAGGCTTCTCCCACGGAAAATTGAATGTGGGAACATCTGAAGAGGCGGCAGCTGATGTCTGGACGTTCCTCCAAATCTTCTTCTCAGACTCGAGGTTTTCAAACTTGCTGCAGCGTGACCTCGCTATTTGGACCGAATCGTAGGACATTCCCGCTCCACGTGTGCTGTTCCGCTAAACACAGAATTTATTAGTTACGGGGGGCATTATGGTCCCACATTTGCGGCGTATGTGACTACATTCATATTCTCATTGGGCGCTCGCCTGATCACGTCACCCAGATACTTCCTTTCTCAGAATGCAGCCATAGCCGCCGGGACTATCTCAGGCCTGACATTGAATCTCAAGGTGCTCGGTGTCGGGGATGGATTAACAGTAGGTCGGCATAATTTGCGAATTCTATCGCCTGACAACGACTTCAAAGGATCCTCTATCCCAATACCCCGGATACATCTCGTATGCGGCTTCGAATCCTTACCATACCTTAGTGTCATCGTCGACCATCGCACGAGGCAACTCCTCGTGGTTGTCTTCCAATGGATGCAAAGCACAGGTGATCTAACTGCGTTTGCATGACATCCCCCATCCTCATCATTCCGATAGATCACAGCTTGCAACAACGGCGGTTCCAACTCCGTTTGCTCTCGAGCCCAAAGTTTCTGTAACAACAATATATTGAGTCCGTTGGCAGGAGACTATGATGTATGTTTCCATTATAAACCACTACTGTCGCGTTTTCATACTGCCACAGGTCTATTTCATCCTATCACGTAACCCTGACCCCTACCCGCCTGATTTCACGGACTACATCAACTCCATTGCCAGCAAAATTGGCGCGGAATCCACCTGGACTATCTCGAACGACGACGTTTACTCCAATTTCGCAGCCACAGGTAAGCATGCGTGCTCCTGTCATGATGAAGTCTGTTTGATCGTTCAAATAGGCGACTGGATGAGGAACTCCAGACCACTCTTGGAGTCCGTTATCAACGCAGGGGTAAGCTTACTTGTGATAAGCGAGTATCTCTCCCTCTAATACGGTATCTCTTTAGGTTCGAACAGTTGTCTATGTCGGTGATGCTGTAAGTATGCTGGGTTTGGACATCACATCTTGATTTATGTCAATATGTAGGACTACATCTTGAACTTCAACGGGATAGAGGCCATGGTGCGGGACATACTAGACTATTGAGAACTCATTGAACATCACATTATAGGTGGACGCACTTGACACAAAATTCAGCGACATACTGAAGGGGGAGGAACTGCAAGATTACACTGTCAATGGACAAGCCGCTGGACTCCATAAAAACGCAGGAACATTTTCCTTTGTTCGAATGTATGGTGCAGGTCATGAAGTACCTGCGTATACGGTGCGCTTGATTTGCCTGTTAATAGACGTTATACTAAAATGAAGCAGCATGGTACACTTCAATATGGTCAAGCTGCTTTCCAGATGTTTTCGCAGATAATGGATGGCGAATCTTTATCTTCTACGTAATGAAAGAGTCTTATACGTGGACGCGGATGAACACAAGATCGATGTATTTGGCAGACATGTAGATTGTACGGTTAGTGCTCAAAAAAGACAGTTAAAATACGAAGAGATCTGAGAAACAAAAGCAGATTTTTTGAGATTATGACACGGACCATTTTTGAAAGTTAAAAAATCGTTAATCTTGCGACACGCCCAATTTTCCGTATAAATTACTATAATGTGATTTATAACAATACAAACATGCGGATATAAAAACAAGGGTATGAGCCAGACGTTTACTTGTTCATCTCTTGCTCCATCTTAGCCTTCTCATTCTTAGCGTTGCCTGAATTTGAGTGTTAGAGGAGGGAGTAATGATCAAGGGACACTTCATACCAGCCACCTGGTCACTGTTGTTGCCAGTCACAGCGCCCATAACGGATTGACCATATCCCATCGCAGAGTCCATAGTAGCCTTGGCATAGTTCTGAGCCTTGGCAGCAGTAGTCTCTGCTTCGCCCTCGGCGTGCTCCTTCTTGCCATTGCGGGACATCGAGTCGGATCCAATGGCGTTACCAATCTAAGAACAGTGTCAGCGAGGCGCTCGGGTGAGACGACAACAGCGCTGGACAACGCGCTTGTTGGTCCGGCGTACCGTCTCCTTCATGGTGCCCTTGGTGGACTGGTACTGGCCGTTAGCCTTGCTGTAAAACAAGCGGTAAACGGCACGCTCGACGCGTTCAACGACGACAACGACATACCTGGAATCGCCGGACATCATGTTGGAGATGGAGGACATTGTAATAGACAAGTTAAAATTTGGATGAAGATGGATGATTGTGGAAGTGGGAGGCAGAGAAGTGAGGGACTATCTACGAAAACCTGCCCTCCTTATATACCCTGGATTGTTTGGTCCTCGCAAACATGATCTGCGCTCGATCCTAAAGCACGGTCTTAAAATAGGTATAAATGATGTAGACCGACGTCATGTCGTCTGAGAACTAAAAATAGGTCGCTCGTCCCACGTAGCTTCGTCGTGGTTCGGAGCTGGCCGCAACATGGACAATTATGGAATGCTTGGCGGGTAGACTCAAAATTCACACACTTACGTGCTGATACTGTACGGCAGGTTAATTTTCTGGTGCAAGTTGAATGCTCCCCATCTTCTGCAAAACGTATCTAAGGACTTTCTCACAACAAGTCCTCTCCTCTGGGTACATGAGTGTATGAGGCAGTCTCGGAAGTCAAGCAGACTTGTTTTCTTTGGAGAAACGTATACGGAAATGGGGCAGCCTGCAAGCGAGCGAGGATCCCCTACTAGATACATGTTTTAAAAGGGGTTTCCATCGCCAAGGAAATGATATATGCAAGCCTCCTCGTTATTTGTGCCTTCCTCTAAGTCGGAGAGGCCGGTACAGAGATTCGATACCCAGTAAAACCTCAGGATTTTCCTTCTTTACTAACTCGATCCAGTCTCCCTGTCTTTCATTTTCATCCAACAGTATTTCTTTCCAGGTGACTCCGCCAACTTTGCCATCAACGGCTTTCTTCCGGTACTGTGTGTTATTGGTTAACATGCAGTCCATTTCCAGCCCGAGGTATGTGGCGGCTAACCATGTGTTATATTTTTCCTGGGGTGAGCGGTATCTTTCGGTGTCATCCTTCTTCTCATTTCTACATTCAGTCTTCTATATCAGCCATGCAGATTCCGACACTAGTGCGTGGAATAACCGGCTCGCTTCCTGTAGGTCTCTTTTGTCTTTCTCCTTGAATTCCAATGCGCACCCTGGGATCGCTCCCTAACCTATCCTTGGCCAAGCGGTATTGGGGAACTTCACGTCACAGAGGTCAGCGGTGAGCTTCCATATTTGCATCTAGCACGGGGCAGTACACTCAGTCATTATATGTTCCATGCTTTCTGTCATTTCATAGTGCGGGCACACTGCCAGGTTGGTGGCTTCTCTCCTCGGTACTTTTTGTACGAAAGTTCAAACTTTATTGAAATGTTCTACAGACATTCGCATGTGACGGTAATACCAAGTCGAAAGGAGAACGAGTGGGTCAAGTCACCCGATTGGTCCAAATGTCTGTCAGCTTCTTCTATTTTGTCCTCGACCTCGTCATCATACTCATCATGAACACGAGTACTCCACCTCTCAGCCCATTCTAGGGGAAAAACTGATGACGAGAAGGAAGACGGGTCTCACCAACTACTTGAATTACAGTCTAAAATTGACAGAAGTTCAATTTTATGGACCAGACGATAGAGATACAGACGTATACTAACAAGAGTAGAAGAGTAGATACAGGAGGGAATTAGACACGAACCGGTCTGCCTACCAGATTAGTCGTCGGAAGGCGGGTAACCGACAACGTCCTCGATGCGGCAGATTGCTCATAGTCTAGGAAGGCAGAGCAAAGGGAACGAATGTGCCATGTTATATGGCAGGCTCTTCCCGAGCCGCGACCGAATTCCTAGATTACACGTATATATTTTGTCGAAGCTACAGCAATTAGTGGTATATAACTGAACGTGAGCATGATACTAAACCCGTGGTTGAAAAGTTGATAGTCCAGCGCGCATCCCTGACATACAACAAAACAGTCAGGAGTCATAAACAATACAACGATATATCACAAAATCTGACCTATTGGTCTGACCTCCACAAGAGCTCTGGACCGACCTCCTCATCAATTCTATACACCCCATCCATGTACGTGATCACCGTCCTTTCAAACTCATGCACAAAAACCACCATCATAACCGTCGGGCAGTACAACCGCAGTTCGCTCGCAAGGGCCCTAAACGCGGCCAGGGTTGATGGAATCGGTTGCCACCCCGACACCTCCACCTCGATGCAGTCGAGCCTCGGAAGCCTCATGAGCATCCCATAGAATCGTAACCTCTTCACCGAACACAAACGCAATCGTCAAATAACGAAACACAAAGGGCGAAAGACGACCTGACCTCTCGGCCAGCTATGGGCAAAGCTAGCGTGCCCAAATATCGGAGCTCATGTGCTGTGGTGGACGTGCCGACAATGGTGTTGAGAAGCTCGACCGAGAACGACTCGGCATACGTTGAATCCGCTATATCCAGTGAGCGGAGCTGGGCGGTGGATAATTGGATTTTAGCGAACAAATTGGTCATTTCGATTCTTTTCGCGTCGGGGTCTGAGCGTGAGAAACACGTTTTGAGATGTATGAGAGGTCGTTGAGGCGCCAGGGCCGCCGCGGCTTCGGTAAAAGTGCATTCTAGAGTGGACAACTTCGGAAGCGAGTTGGAGGAGAGAGGCGAGGTGGTGGATGGTGCAGCAACAGGTGCATCCATGAGAGAATCGTTGTAGTCTATTATATACAGATCGTCGAGATCCGCTTGGGTCTCTAAGAACTTGACGAGGTGCGTGTCCCAGTCGAGATCACAATGGAAGCTTCGGAGATGAAATGGACAGTTGTCCAGAATCCAGGTGTTCGATGATGGAACCTCATGGCCAATATGAATATTGAGGTACCGTAGCCGCGAAAGTTTTCGGAATGCAAGAGAGATGGTCGTCCAGTACCCCTGTGGAAGTAATTCGTCATCTGAGACTTCCTCCCCCTCTCCCTCGTCTTCGCTCCCATTTTCTGAGGATGATCCTGCATGCAACGTGAGGGCATCCACATATGCTGCGACGCGTGGTTGTTCCGTCAGAGTGGCACAGAGAAGCATCGTCGTCCCAACGTTCTGCATGTACAACGTGTTATAAAGTGCACGTTCCGCGGCATACTGAAAACCTTTCGAGACTCTGCACAAAGCTGCTACATCAGCACGACTTCCAACATTTTTAACTATGTTGCGATAAGCCTCCAATGACAAGCACATGCAATGACGAGCATAACCTATTAAAGAAAATTTTAGCTTTAGACCACGAAAAAACGCGTGCAACTCACGGTCTCCCGGTACGGGAGTGGAATTTGGAATGAGCGAGAGTTAAGTAAATTTCTGCGCAGTGTAAAGGAACAAAAACGCGAAAAACTCAAGGACTAGAGCTGCCCATAGTCGGCCATCAGTGGCACAATGTGAAGCACACGGCAAGGACTCACCCGGAATGAACTGTACTGGAATCGTTATGGAGGAGATAAAGAATGTGAGTGATTTGTCTCCGCGTTGTGGGACAGTGTTGTAATCGGAATATATCACTTTACGGCTAAGATAGACCCTTCATTTATAGGTTCTATCACCGTGGAAAAGGATGCGGAGGTATTTCGGAACCTAGGGGGAGATCTCCGGGTACGCGTTTAGGTTCCGCAAAATTCACATCCCTATCTCTGTTTCACTTAGACTGTGTAGAGACAAAAGCCATGGGATATATCCCCTGCTGACGAAAGTCGAAGACCATCAGGTACTAGTTGCTCGACCACGCGAAAACCATGTGCGACGGAAATCGGCATTCTCGGTCTACGTTTCTTGACAACGACGACGACCAATAGGCATGTTACCATTGTATCAGCTTTCCAGAGGTATTGGAGAGGACGCCGGTGGCTATAGAGAGACCAACGCAGAGGGCTGGATGGTAGAAGTGGGAAGAAGCTTCCTGAAAAACGCACGGTTACTCATGATCCGCAGGCATCCGGAGAGGACGTGAACAGTGGGCATGTCCGTACGCAGCCTAAGCAGGACATTGGGATACGTACGTTCCACAGCGTGACCAAAAATATGGGGTCAGACCTTCACAATCTCGGGAGAACTGGCAGCCCCAGGCGCAAAGACCGGTGCACAAAAAGGCAGGGGCAGGCGGGACCATTGTCAGATGCGCCACTTCTCGTACACAGTCGTCCGGTCCCAATTCGTATGCTTAAAAAGCTCTGCCAGTTCCCAGAAGTGTGCGAGATACGGGCGGCCATCATCCTCATCTAATATCGTCAACATCGACAGGCTGGAGGATGAAAGAGGCTACGTACGATAAACTGGCATACGTTAGTACAGCCTCAATCCAACGAGGAAAGTGCGCGCATGAGAGACGAAACAGATTGACAATAGACAACGACTTCCATCTTCAGATTAGCAACGAAAGTCTGGGTTGCTTCGGTCAAGAATAGAAACCGAGGGATGCTTGAATTCTATTCATGCGGCAAAGGTTCGGGATCACTTTGACAATTTTCATCATCAGGTGAAGTGACTGAATTGAAGTACACCAAGTTCTCTTATTATCAACTCTGGTGTCGTCTGGAGTTAGAAGCCGTCAAAGACAAAGCACGACGGCATACCTGATACCGCAAAGTCTAGACCCATGGTATCTTATTAAATAATATACAAAGAGATACATGCATACTAAGCACAACCATGAACAATCCTTACACCAACAAAGCCAATAAATTTGACTCACCGATACACTACTCTAATTTCTCCAACTCCTCCAGCCTCGACAGCACGACGTCTTTGCTCGTCTCTTCAATCTCTCCAGCCAGGAATATTTCGTCAAGGATGGCATAAACCTGTACATTCTGAGAGGCAGAACGCGGAAATGTTATGGGTAGGTTCACACCTTATAGAAATTGAATACGAGGTCGAGTTCGCATACGTTATCAAAAAATGAATCTCCAATGCATTTTCAATGTCGTTGAGTGAGCCTTAGTTGCGAGCGACGCACCAAGAACTTCAACAAAGAGATGTATGGCTTCCAGATACGCGAGCTCGTTGTCATTGGCATCTACACAGACACAGAAGAACAGTCCAGCATAACGACGGTAAACAATCTTGTAGTTTCGGAACTATTAAAGGACTTTTAGGTACGATTCAACCGAGGGCAGCACCAGGAGCTTCACCTCTACAAAATTCGATTGGTACTTCTGGTCCCGAGGCGCTACGAGCCTGTGGACGTCGCCGCGTAATCTGACCTAAACATTCACGTTGGAACTTGCATATCGGTCTGCAAGGGCGAACCGACCTTTTCGTCGTCGTCGTAGGGAACATACCACTTCGACAACCGCGTCTTTCCTTGACGATTCTATACGTGATGAGCAAGAGGAATTGGTCGCAGAAGGATGCCATACCTGCACAAGAATGAACCTGATCATGACGGTGAAACGACAAGCCGGAATATTCGTTCCGTAATCGTTTGCACAGCCACTGTCGGCCCTTGCCGCTGCCATGCCCATGCTGTCAGATGTTCTAATGATCATCTGACAGAAATCCTGCCCTGCCAGGGTCCTAGGCGATCCTAGGTTCCAGATCACCTTTAACTGCTTTCACTACTACTATCACGGAGATACCGGCAGCCAAAAATCCTTCCCACAAGCTTATTAGCATCAAAAATGCCTTGGGTATACCTTCTTCTCCATGGCGCAACCTTCTACTCAGCTTGCTTTCCATTCCATCACACCATTATTGTCGTCTTATGCCTAGGCACCGAACAGTCATGCTGAGCATCTGCAACCCTCAAGGAGTCACTAGCCAAACAATAAATGAACTGACCTTCCACACCGCTTATGAGCATAAGTAGCACGTTCTGAAAATCGAAGTAGCGACGTTCCAGTCGTAGATCCGTGGTCTTGACACATCTATAGAACGTATCACCAAGACATGCTGCCATCATTGAAAGGATATGCTCGCGAGTCGCAGTCAACGATTATGATACTCTAAATTTGACCTTGATACGACAGTCTTCTTGGTCAGAATAACATCTCTCCGCTTAGAATGAATCATGAATCAAACCGCGAAAAACGGGCTACCTCACGGTGGAGTGAGAGATTTGGAAGACAACCCCATCTTTTTCACTTTCCCTTCCCTCGTCGCATACAAACTCTAGATCCTATCCAGGCATGGCTCCCCAGGAAAATACACGATTGAACCCACGCGGTAGCCGTCCATACTTCCAGATTCTTAGACTTCTTTGCCATCCCACCCCCAAGACATGTTCTGTCTAGAGTCCACCCGTCCATTTTCGCAATCACGTCCTATCTCCGAGATATCATTACCTCCTGAACAAGTCTTCTTAGCATCCATAACTTCCGAGAATCGACTCGCCGCCCAGGAACATGTTCGAGAGCCTTCCCAAGTGCGCGGATATTAGAAGTAATTATTCAACTGTTGCACATGGACTTTTCTTTGACATTGTGCAAGCGGCGGCAACCAAAGCTGGCGGCTACCATACTGCCCGCGACCACCGAATGTACGATTTTGAGAGGACTATTACTTCCGATATTGCAGCAATATTCCTGAATGTCGCCCAAAAATAAGCCCGACTCGGCGCGGACGAAGTCCGCAGCTGATGCGTTGGTATCAGAAAATGAACGCGAATGCTTGGGCCTTGATGGTCTGAAGGAATCAAAGAAAGAAGGTCTACGTTTAACATACTGTGGATGTTCGCCGTCCCATAAGATGATCAGACGATTAGTTACCTGAGTTATTGTCCGTTGATCTGTAGGAACAATTTATGATAGCTGCTCGAATTCAACGATTGAAGCACGGAGTTTGGGAGGATCTGGATATCCATGATCACTACACATGACTAGATTTGGCGAGAACCAATAATCGTAAGGGCCGTTCACATAACGCCAATAATCTCTCCAACAATACTCTTGAATATCCCGTTCGGGTCAAATTGTCTCCTGACCTCTGCAAAGCGGGATAAGCTCTGCACAGGCGTCAGCACCTACAGTCATTGGGTTGGGAAGGACTTGCATCGTTATCGAGATTCTTCACAGCCTGTTCAAATACCGAACGAGTGTTCTTCGTCCAGTGCGGACGGACCGGGAACTTAAGAAATATGAGTAACATATTCAACAAGATAAGAAGGCGTTGCACTTCATTGATAAGCGTAGTAGCCAGTGTCGCGTACCTGTCAACGTATTAGCACAAGAGACAATGGGGCCGGAAGAAATTACTTACCATTCTTCGTTGTATCGATGGTGGTCGCCCAAAGTTGGTTGGAAGGTTGGGAAGTCAAACATTATGGCACCCTATATACTCATAAGCAGTGAAGCCGGAAGTCCAATGCTAACCCGCCTTTGACCAATCACCAGGAACATCACCAACGCGTTCAGTCGTCTGACCTAAAAGGCTATCGAATGGTTTCCCAAACTGTAACCAAAGATGTTGGCATCCATGAAGCAGCCGATAAATGTGACAACTTGCTTTGATGTTGATACCACTAAATACAAGGGATCAGCAAGTCCTGCCAACGCTGAATATGATGGGAAACTTGCCTTCGATATGTCGATGTTACAGCCTTTCCATCAGCTGCTGACTGATCGAATAGCTCACGAACGCGCTTTAAGAGCTGATTAGCTTGGGTAACCGGGACCGCGAGCTCCAAAGTCAAGCCATGGAGACCGTAGTCCCATTCGGCCTTCTCATTTGGATACAGGCCTCCGATGAGAACATCATAAGCCGACCCATAAACAGGCCAGCTTAAAAGAGGTACGTCGAATGTTTTCTCTACGAAATGCTTAGCGGGTCATCTCAGGGACGGTAACCACCCACCATGGAAGTTCGGAGCTGTCCAGATGGCGTACAAGACACTCTCGCTGAAAAAATTGGGAAGGCTGAGGTTTTGGCCGGCATTCAGTAGGGTAAGGGCAAGGTTTGCTTCGATATCGGTCACAGAAAAGGTTGACTAAGATAGGATGAGATACCGGAAGTGTATTCCCACTTCCATTGAGACAACATACCTGAAAAGCATCTCCTGGTTGATCAATATCAACCACACCGTACGTTCGAAGATGGAACTTTTTCAGCCCTATCGGTACCAAAACACGTTGGTGCCACAGTATTAAAATTTTGGATGGAGATACCTGGCCACCACTACTTTTGCGTCAGAGCTGATCCTGTTTTACAGGGCAAACGAAACACACCCAATAGTTCGCAGTCACATAGGGTGAAATTTGGGCGTATATATCTCCATTCAATACGTCTTCCTCGTCTAAAATGGTTTGGTTCGCGTATACTTTGTAATCTGAAATGACAGCCATCTCCACTCGAGCGATGACTCCGAGCAGTCCGAGAGATGTGGTGGCGGCCAACCAGGTGTCATTGGTTTGGTCCTTCTCAAGATGTATAAGGTGACCTATTCAATGATGTGGTCAGCACCGTCACTTGTTGGAGCAACTTTACATAAGAACCCTGTCCATTGATGATATCCAGGGCCACTGCAGCACTAGAGACCTGAGAATCCTCACGTAAGGAGGACCGGTGGGCACCCATAGCAACAGCGCCGGCTATTAAAACATAAGAATGCCACCGGAATAGATCGAGAGATATGAAGTCCCACCTATGGTAATGTTCCAATTAACTATAGAGGACGTAAACAAAAACCACCGAGACCATAATACGGAATGGAGAACTAACCGAGGGTGTATCCCAGCGCTGCACCGCGCTCATGTAGCCATTCGGCCCTGCAAGAAGGCTATGACAAGTAGGAAAATGCGGGCCAATGGTTGGACTCACAGTTGTGGAAACGTGACGCCGGCTTCAACAACTACACTTCCGACGCCATCCGTCAACTGGAGATCAGAAATACCGTTTACCGCATCGGTTTTAATTATGATTGTGTTAGGATCGTCCGAACACATAGTATCATCTAGCAATGAGATAAATTCTGAGCTCACGGTGACGCCAGTAAGTGGGGCGCACACCACATATGACCATTCTATGGAGCTGGTCAACAGCGAGTTCGAAATTGTCGGAGTGAGCTACTTACGCCGCTCGCTCGCACTGAAATGCCGTTAACACTGGCGTTCTGGACTAGGCTGATCATCTCATCGACCGTCGAAGGGCGATAGACTTGCGAAACAGCATTGCAAGCGGGAAACCCGGGTCCGTCGAAGGTGTTGTAAGGCTCGGCTAATGCAAGAAATGAACCTGGAGAGAAAGGTGTGGAGAATATTGCGACATTACCAGCGACTAGGGAGAGAAGGGAGAGGATAAAAAATGTGCTTTAGGTATAGCATTGTCAGATGCAGGAAGAACAGGCATAATGAGACCATCGACAAGGCTGATAAATGGCTTTCTCGTTATTATAACACATGATACGAAGGATATATGTCCGATTTCGCGAAGAACTACTGAATGCATTGGCGAGGATCAACTGGTCTGCGGGCATGTGGCTTCACTGTAATGCCACGAAAGGCCGCGTGAAGGCATTGATTGAGCGATGAGTCACCTCCCTTTGGATGGCTGGTCCGTCCTGCCTTATTGCAACAGGCAAGGAAGAGAAAGAGAGATCGGCGATAGAGTGACAAAAACATGAGAAACCTGCTAGCTGTCCAGGTGGAGCATGGAAACAGCGGTTCTGGGATACAATGTAGTGCTTCGCGGGTACCTTGTGATCAGTCACCAAATCACAAGGCTAGTAGGCTGGCAGGCAAAGGACAAGGAACCTCGTTGATGTTCGAAGTGTGTACCTGCTGTTCCATTAATCTAGAATATTATTTACTGAGGTGATTGTTACCTGTTTTCTCGCACAATATGACTATTCCCATGATGCTGGCCTTGATGATCAGATTCTGCAACTCAAGGGCCCCGAAAAACACCGTGGGATGTCGACCGTCCTTTATTGTACCGTTCGGGCCCTGAAGCTTGAAGGAAGAGCGAGAGTGTGGTTTTGGTACGTCGCTACTTTTCCAGGCGTCATTCATGCAGCCTGATGAACGGTTCAGTTCAATTATGAAAGTTGAAGAACACACAAATTCGGATTGAAATGAGAAATTTGGAAGGCTGTGCGATGGCTGTGCTATCGCTCCCTAAACGGGAACCCAGGTAACGCCGGCCACGACACACGCTTCGCCTCCGACCACCAAGATAACTTGCCGAAACAATGGCAGAGCCAACAAAACAGGAAACAGAGCAAGTATTCAAGGTACTTAGAGCACAGAAAGGCAACAAGGTCCGTTAATATTTCCATATTTCCAACTGCAACGCCAGGAGCTGATTGGAAAACAGGCTTGCTTCGATTGCAATGCGCGTAACCCGACATGGTCCAGCGTCACCTTTGCTGTATATATCTGCTTGGATTGCTCTAGCAATCACAGAAACATGGGCGTACACATTTCGTTCGTTCGGTGCGATCTTCGTATCAGGAGGCGTGAGCGATTACTGACGACCGGCCTTAGGTCGACGAATCTCGATTCATGGCAGCTAGCGCAGCTTAGGAACATGAAAGTAGGAGGAAATGCCTTTGCGACGGAATTCTTCACAAAGCACGGTGGCGCGTCCCTCCTAAATGACGCCGATACCAAGAAAAAGTACTCGAGTCGCGTCGCAGAGCTGTATAAAGAGGAACTGGCGAAACGGGTCAAGGACGATGTTGCTAGGTTTGAGGTCCTCTAAAATTTCCACTATTATCACTCACTTGGGAGCAGATTTCCGAACGGAATCGTCGTTGATGGCGTCGAAAATGCTGCTACTGCCACACCCAAGGAGCAAACAGAGGACGACTTCTTCGAATCATGGTCGAAGCCCTCAACGCCCAAGCCATCCGCACCAACCACACCCAGAGTTTCTACACCGCCTATCATCGGTCGTACACCTTCCCCTGCACAACCAGCATCCACTGCGAGTTCATCTGCTCCCCGAACCATCACGTCTTCTGCTGCTAGTCGCACCAATAAATTAGGTAGCTCTCGACTCAACTCCGCGTCCTCCACGTCCTCTACTTCATCTGCCGTGAAAAAGTCTAAACTTGGACTCGGAGCTTCCAAGGCGAAACCAGTCGACTTCGCTGAAGCGGAACGGAAAGCCCTTGAAGAGGCGGAAAGAATCAAACAGCTAGGGTATGACCGGCAGCGAGAAGAAGAAGAGGAAAAGGCTAGGAAAGAAGCTGCCGCTGCCAAAACCGTTCTGGAAATAGGCCCCAAGAAAGGGACTGGTTCCACCGCCACTACAGTGAAGAAGCTCAACCCTGCCGCAGAAGCGCAGAAAACTGCAGCTTTCCCAAGACTAGGCTTTGGCGCCGTGCCTGGTACGGGCGCTGCAAGTCTTACCGCTGCTACCGATTCCTCACGAACCAATACTGCATCGCTTGCTGACGACTCTCCTACCACTGCTCGCGATAAGTTTGGGAGCCAAAAAGCAATCTCTTCTGATATGTTTTTCGGGCGGAACGCGTATGATCCGGCTGCCGTCAGTGAAGCACAGACACGGTTACAATCCTTTCAAGGTGCGACGTCTATATCGTCGAATCAGTACTTTGGCCGTGAAGAAGAAGAGGACGCGGGTATGGGTCGGAGGGGTGATGAAGGCCTACTCGGAGACAGTAGTCTCGCAGGCCTGGAGGTCGCCGCGCGTGACGCCCTCAGCCGTGTTTTAGCAAATCCTGACGTGCAAAATGTCGGCGAGAGCATCCGAACAGGCGCCCTGAAGGTACGGAAACCTGGTCTCTTGGTGTTCTATCGTATCTGATGCTTATGTTTGCTAGCTGTCCGATTATCTGGCTCAAATGTCTGAGAGAGGCTGAATGGAGTTGTTGCGTTCTTCGTTTTTTTTTGGATGGTCTTTTTTTCTGCATTTACATTACTCATAGGATGAAAATGTCAGCGTCAGTGAATACATGTCTGGCCCTCGTCGGCATTTAAAAGATCTTGCGTTCCATAAGACTAATACCCCATTAAAATGCGAGGGAGCGGATCTCGGGTACATAAATAACCTCTTTCGTCGTCTACCTCCTGCAGCTCCTGCTCGAGTCTTGGCGTTTGAGTCAATGCGAGTCATTGCCTCGTGTTGACGAGAATTGGGAGTCTGTGGAGCGTGAGACCATCAGTCTTTTGAGTGGACCTTGCCGAACGAATCTACAGGAGAATCGGCCAGAATATGCGGGCGTAATGTACGCAGAGTCCATCGCCATTGTCCTGGTTGCTGTCAAAGCCAACGTGGTTTCCGTTCAACGTCAACGTCTCCGCTGAGCCTATTTCCTGGATAACAATGAACTTTTTACTTTCAGACATGTAGAGGCATTTTCCGGGAGCCGTGTGGTACCATCGAACATGTACTACCTTGGTAACGATGGCGAGGTCCGGCCTTATGTCTGGAGCCGTGTCTACAGACTCACCAATTTTTTGCAAGCGATACGAGCTCACCATCAAAAGTACGAACTGAGCAATCGCCACAGCTGCTCGTATTTGTGCACAGAGTTTTATATCCCCAGGTATCACGGTGCCATGAACGTAACCGTAGGATTCGTACTCTTCTGCTTCCTAGCGATTTCGGAGGTCTCAAACTTCAAATTAACGCCGTCTTTTTTTATTTTCTTCAGGGTGAACGTTGCTACTTACCCGAAAGGTATTTTCAAAGAGCCTACATACCCGTGGTGGACTCTGAGAATTTAACGGCATCGAACTGACAACGACCTAGAATTTCATCAAGTTCGACTTCCCCTCCCCAAGTCAAGTGCTTAATCTATCACTACCGCAATAGGATCAGTAAGGCGTGTTTCCAGCAGTCTTTACGAAAGGTAAGCGATAATAAATTAGATGATGTCATCCGCGTGTTTGCTTCATGTAGTTCGAGAACAGGGTACATCGGAGTGGGTAGTTTCAGAATGTTTTCTGGACTCCCATTGCGATTCAGTTCAAGGACCTGGAAATTTATTCGGAGTCAGCTGTGGAGTGACCACGTGGTTTGCGAACCTTTTCTTGAGTGTACTAGTAGGTCTCGACGTAGTGCTCTGCTGCGTCGGTATAAGCGATATGACCGTCTCAAACTCCGAAACCTTCAAGCTCCGTACGTCCCTCCGTAGCTTCATCCTTGACCCCGCGGCTAAGTGATGTTCGCACAAGGCCTGTCTGATGTGATATGCAAGCCAATTACGAGCGAGCAAACGATACCGTTACGCCATTCCGTACTTTGGCCTGGAGAAAATGCCGCCAAAGTCATACTCCCGGAAGACGAACGGGGTTGGCATTTTGGTGCCTTCGTACCGTCTCGTGTTGAACCCATTGCCGTCATATCCCTTTTCACTGAATCGGTTCCCATGAGTCCCATCGATAGTACGCTGGATCGGTTCGCTGTCGACGACCCTGCAGAAGGCATGGCTACAAGATTCCGAAAATTTGCTTGCGAACCATTGTTTCAAGGACGTGGGATCGGAACAAAACTGCTGACATACGTGTTTCACTTCTCGCGCCTAAATCTGCATGTGAGAGTGGTATGGTGTGACGCAAGGGTGTCTGCAGCCTCTTGGTATAGCAAGCGTCAATGATTCCTTTTGGGAATTCATTTTACAAGGGAGCTGTGGAGTATGTTCGTATGAGAATTGATCTCGAACCGCTGGAGCCTTGAAAGCGAGGCTGGACGGTGAGTGTTGATGCCGATATGATCTTTGGGGCCTGCTTTTTGATATGAAACCGTTAGCGAAAGGGCGGCTATTTTTTTGGTCTTGGTCTTTCGGACACCAGTCGTTTAATCCATTGCAACCGTACGGAACCTTGTGGGATGCGTTGTTGTCTTGCGACTGTCTTCTACAAGCTGAACCGCCTAATTTCGTATTTCCCCCCTCAAATTCATTGGCATTATACCCCATTTATTTTTATTTTTCCATCCAAGCTTCTTCGCCAACTGTATTGTCTTTATCTCATATTCTGGGATCTTCGTACGTCTACGTCATGAATCGAAGCCAGGCGAATCCGGTCCGTACTCGCTTTTCAGTACCTGTCCGAGTCTTATCACTGTGACAGACCGGCGTCAGTAAATAATACCTGCTCTGGCCCTATCAGCTGTAAATGATATGAGATATGATATGGTCCAGTTTTTTCTGACCCAAACCGGTGCGAAAGGATCAATACGGTGCGGACCGCTTGGTACAATCAGACAAATACCGCAGTGCGGTCAATTAGAAGTTTCCACGTGCTGCCCTTAGAGTTCTGAAGAAGTCGCGCGTCCAGTACTTCCTTCATGCTCACCAATCCTATAGGCTACGATCGCAAAGCATGACCTTGGGTGGAACAAAAACGGAAGACCTCAGCCTGTAATCCTGATCATTAATTTCACCTCATAGGTTTGGTATTTCAACCTGAGTGGCTACTATCGGCCGACCGCCGGTGGTACCAGCGGCGGATCGATAGCATTTTTTATGTCCGCTGATTGTACATTGTGGACTCGATTGGGAGGTTCGGTGGCCTTTCGGGGATCTTGACTCGGTTCGGACAGGTCAATGTAGATCCGCGTGTTCTCAGTTACTCAGTACTGGAAACGATCAAAATATGGGAAAACAACCATGGTATAAAGTGATCCACAGTTGCGATTCTTGTCATCCAGCTCCCCTTTTTCCCTTCCTTCCCCACTCCACGAGTAGTTACTTTATTCTCTTCATTGTCTTCTCTATTTTTCAGGGTATCAGTGAATGCTGTGTGTGCACTCAGCGCATCGGTTACCTGGACATCCCTCGAACAGCCTTATATTCCCGTCCTTCATACCATTCGGCGACGTCGTCCCGTAAATGCTGAGCGGCCATCGTTCATCACTCCCATTAAACTATTTCTATGAAACACAGACCGTCTAACTGTCCCCTGGCTTATTTTCTGCCGGAGACGAGCGGGCTCTGTTCATAGCCAAAATAGTTTGTGGGAGTAGTTGCTTCGATGGTTCTTAGTATGTTCACGGTTTGATTCTCGACGCAGCCAAAATTCTTTGACGAGCGCTGATATTTCTATCATATATTATTCATTGGTTGTTCGCAGGATGTGATAGTCCGTAAAATGAAAATTCTCAGATTCTTTTGTTCAAATAGTGCATCAAACGAGGTATCATTCAAGGAATCCAACGCGAACTCCACGGATCAAGGTCTGAGAAATCCGGATTCCAGTACCATAGGTTATCCGGTACCAACTGAAATCCCGAATCCGACGACTTCAATCGATTGTCAGCAGATTTAGCAAGGGGGTTCATAATACATTCTACTTTCCCTTTGCAAAATCATGTGCTCAGAAGTAGGTGTTATTTTTAGTGGCGAAGCAAGAATTGCCTTTTAAGGCTGGCAGGGACGAATTCTCGTTCTGATTACGTTCTATCTCTAGGATCGCAGAGGATCGTCAGGTCGACTCAAGTTTGCCGACATTGACGTCGAGTCTCTGTGCCTGATCGCTTCCACGGTACTTTCAGCAAGTTCCTTGAACTTGAGGTTGTGGGAACCAAAGTTAGTTTGAACTTCCTTGTACCAAACACTTGTGCACGACTGTCATGTCCACGGCCAGACACGGTCCATTAAGTGACCAACGGAAGCGGGGGGTCATGACACCTATTCGAAGGCAACAGATATGAAAAGATCTCATAGGGTTGGGGTAAGAACCTGCGTGCGAGTATGATCCCTACTACTTATGCCTGCAAACCTACGTTCACAAATTTGGGCCGAGAGGTCGCAACCATTATAACTCACCCAGAAAGCAAAATCATCTCTGTGAACAATGACTGCGCAGACCTGAGAGATAACGGCGGAACGATTCCCGAAATGCCTCAAAATGGCTAATGACTCAACAGAAAGAACCCGGCTATTGAAATGAAGTCGTGATCAGAAGCTCGTAAGTCAGGGATGGCCTGGCTTGGTAACATCGTCAGTCCAACCCCTCCAAGCCAAGTCTCAAGGACCAGAGATACACTGTTTTAGAAGTACGATAGCGAAGGGAACACAATGAACCTGTGATAGTAGGCCGGCCACAGATACTGGTAGGCATCATCCAGTTCGGAATTTGTTGGATAAGCTTTAGACAATTTTGTCAGACAGTGTGAAGGTACGATGCCCAGCTTGTCTGTTAGAACGGCGCCAGGGATGATCTCGACAGTGAGAGCATCAAATTTTACGG